>QANZ01019608.1:8597-60782 GCA_003254925.1 Chamaecrista fasciculata
AAAATAAAATTGTAAAATGTCCCAAAACTCTTCCAAACATTCCAGTTTAGTCCTTAAAAGTATTAAAAACCCTAAACCCTAAACCCTAAACCCCAAACCCTAAACCCTAAACCCTAAAACCCTAAACCCGAAACCGTAAAACCTAAACCCTAAACCCTAAAACCCTAAAATCCTAAAATTGTAAAGTGTCCCAAAATTCTTCTAAACATTTCAATTTAGTCCTTCAACTCTAAAACCTCAAACCCTAAAACCCCAAATCCCAAACCCAAAACTCTAAAACCCCAAACCCTAAACCCTAAAATCCAAAACCCCAAACTCTAAAATCCCAAACCCCAAATTCTAAAACCTTAAACCCTAAATTGTAAAACCCCAAACCCTAAAATTCCAAACCCCAAACCCTAAACCCCAAAACCCCAAACCCTAAAACCCCAAACCCTAAACCCTAAAACCCTAAAATCCTAAAATTGTAAAGTGTCCCAAAATTCTTCCAAACATTTCAATTTAGTCCTTAAACTCTAAAACCCCAACCCCCAAAATCCCAAACCCAAAACCCTAAAACCCAAAACCCCAAACCTAGATCCTAAAATCCCATACCCCAAACTCTAAAACCCTAAACCCCCAAACTCTAAAACCTCAAACCCCAAACACAAACCCTAAACACTAAAACCCCAAATGATCAGAATTGTGACTGTACATTAAAGTTCAACAATTGTGACGTGTAACAGTATTATTCAAATCAGTCCCCGAATTTATCAAAATTGTTCAATATGTTAGACAAATTGGTCCTCTAATTAAATGAATAGATAATAAACCAAAGAATTTAGGGTATGGGATTTTAGGGTTTGGGGTTTTAGAGTTTGGGGTTTGGGGTTTTAGGTTTTAGGGTTTGGGGTTCAAGGTTTAGGGTTTGGGATTTTAGGGTTTGGGGTTTAGGGTTTTAGAGTTTAGGGTATGGGATTTTAAGGTTTGGGGTTTGGGGTTATAGAGTTTAAGGTTTTAGGATTTGGGGTTTGGAATTTTAGGGTTTGGGGTTTTACAATTTAGGGTTTAAGGTTTTAGGATTTGGGGTTTGGATTTTTAGGGTTTGGGGTTTGGGATTTTAGGGTTTAGGGTTTGGGGTTTTAGTTTTGGGTTTGGGGTTTGGGGTTCTAGGGTTTGAGGTTTTAGAGTTGAAGGACTAAATTGAAATGTTTAGAAGAATTTTGAGACACTTTACAATTATAGAATTTTAGGGTTTTTGGGTTTAGGGTTTAGGTTTTAGGGTTTGCGGTTTAGGATTTTATCGTTTAGGGTTTAGGGTTTAGGATTTAGGGTTTAGGGTTTTTAATACTTTTAAGGACTAAACTAGAATGTTTCGAAGAGTTTTGGGAGATTTTACAATTTTATTTTGAGGATTTGTGACTAAAATGAATGAAGATGATGAAAAAGAGGGGAAATTGAGAATAATGAGATAAAAATATAACACAGGGACCTATTTGAATTTTGAATGAAATATTTTTTTTTATTATTAATGCCGATGTGGCACGCACAGTTGGCTTTTTCTTTTTTTTGAGTTTTCCAACTGCTGACATGGCACTTAACGTGCCACGTCAGCAGTTAACGGCTTCGGGGACCAATTTGACTAACGTTAGTAAAATTCGGGTACCTATTTGTCAATTTCCATAAACCAGGGACCAATCTGTCAGCGACCCAATAATCCAGGGACCAATTTGGGAGTTTACTCGATTTTTATTGTTATTTCTAATCTGAACAATTGATATAGATTATTTATCTTTCATGTGTGTCAACGGAAAAAAGAAAAGTTCGTATTCTTAACAATAAATTGGGAATAAATTTATGATTAATTTTTATCTCTAATTTGTGATTAAAAATAGTTTTTTTTATCAACTCACTTATTAAGGCACGTAGAAAAATAAAATAATCTATCTCAGGGTGCCTACAAAAAAAATAATTAATCTCAAATGTCCATATTATAAATAATGATAAAAACTCAAAGAAATCATATTTTGAAGACAAAAATGGAATAAATATGAAAGTTAAAAAATTAAAATAAAATAAAAAAGTTTTAAGATTAAAATAAAAATTACTTCATAATTAGAGGATTGTTTCAGCCAAAATTTTATTAACGACAATCCCAGGAAGTAATAACTAGTAAGCGCTTTATACATCAACTGAGAAGAATATGATTAAATTTCTTTATTACTTTATACATTATTATTATAATGAGACCAACGGTGAGACGTTTTCAAAAGTTAGGGGACCAAAATTGCAATAAAAAAAGTTAGGGGACCAAATTGAGACTTTTGCGAAAGTTATGAGACCAAAATTGCAACAAAAAAAGTTAAGAGACCAAATGGAGACCTTTACGAAAGTTAGGGGACCACAAGTGCACTTAAGCCCAAAATTAATATTAATTGGACAAGAGTCCCTTCTCTTTTGCTTCACCATAAAAAGTTCTTTCCATTTGTACATTTCCTCTATTTTCGTCCCAAATCTGAAACACTCACTCGCAAACCAATACACCTTCACATCGATCCCTTCAAACTGACAAGGAAGCAAAATTTAGGTCACACCAATTCAGTAATTAAGTTTTGTTTTTCTATTTTTTTTTTTGGGATGGATCCTTAAAGTTTTTTTTTTCTTACATTTTTTTAGAGTATGAGAGAGAAAGGAAAAGAAAAAAAGAGAGACAAAGAAAAAATATAGGTCATATATATTTTTATTTTATGAAATTCATATTTTTTTTCTTTCATTTTCCCTTTCTCTCTCAAATTTCACAAGAAATGTGTTGGGATTCCTGCAAAATTCCAAGTCCCACATCGGTGGGTTTGAAAAATGAGTGGGTGAGGAAACCTATAAATAGAGAGAATTTTTCACCTTAAAAGGTACCATAACTTACATAGAAATCCTAAAGGGTGTAATAAGATTTGGGTAGTTATGTGTCATTTGTGAGAAAGAGTTTCAATTTTTTTCGTTCAAAAATTGTATCGAGCAGGGTTTGTAATTTTGTCTGTGTAAAAATTACGAATAGTGAAGTTTGTCCCCGTAGGGTTGTGGAGTATGTCTTGAGGCACCGAACCACGTTAAAGTTTTTGTGTTCGTTTCACCGTTTCCTCTTCCTTTATTTGTTGTGTAGGTTGCGCTTTCGCCCAACAAAATGCATTTATAAGAACATGCAAAGGATCCATTCCCATTTTTTAAAGTTTTATCTCAATTAATTCAAATTCGATCTATATCATTATGTATATGGTATTAATCTTAAGAAAAAACTTATTATTTTGTTCATACATTTATATTGACTCAATTAATTAGTCTCTAAATAATTAATATATACTTCATATTGACACCAACAAGGTGAAAAATGTAAGTGAAATTTCACTTACATATCATATGTGCCAAGTGTTCAATTCAAAAAAAAAAAAATTGACACGTAGGCAAAAAAAATTGAAGAAAGCGTTGAAAAAAATTTCTCTTTGAGCATTTACAGAGGTATTTATAGATCATCTACCAACAAGTCTTCATATTGTAGCAGAAATCGAACTCACGACGTTATAAATTATGAGTTAACTTATTACCAACTGGGTCACAATTTATTATTAGTGACTTGTGTGTATATATTTGAGTTGAGGGATTTTTTTTTAGAGTAAATTGCAGTTTGGTACCCTGTAGTTAGTGGCGGTTCCACTTTGGTACCCTGAAAGAAATTTTTTTTTATTTTGGTGCCCCGTGGTTTGCTCCGTTAGCGAATTGGTCCCTTGTGCTTATTTTCTGTTAGGATTTAACGGTTGTGACCACGTTAAAATATCAAAAACTTCCCAACAAGTCTTCTCATATGCGTTTAAATCCTTTCTCTTTACTAAAAGGGATCAAAACCTAAAGAAAATAAAAATTAAAGGGTACATTATGTAAATGGCCAACAATTTCCCAGGTAAAACTAAAAAATTTCCCTTGTTTCTTCTCAAATCTCAAACCCCAAATCCTTCATCTTCTCGATCCTCTGAAAATGGCTAACAATTATACCTAGAGATTATTATTAATTATTAATTATTTCCCTTGTTTCTTTCTTTTAGTAAAAAGAAAGAACTTAAATGTATAAGATAAGACTTGTTGAGAGGTTTTTGACATTTTAACATAATCACAACCGTCAAATCGTAACAGAAAATAAGCACACGAGACCAATTCGCTAATAGAGCAAACCACGGGGCACTAAAATGAAAAAAAATCTTCTTTCATGGTATTAAAGTGGAACTGCCCCTAACCACAGGGTACCAAACTACAATTTATCTTTTTTTTTTTTTAAACTATAATCATCCAATATATGAATTGATATAATCGAATTTGAATTAGTTAAAACAAAATTTTTTAGAAAGACGGATAGACAACCCAAAAAAATAGAAGAGTAATTAAAAACTGATAAGTGAAGGAATCAATATGAAGTATATATTACTAATTATTTAGAGACCTTAGTAAGCCTCGAATGCCCAACTCGCCTAAACTTTTAGCTAAGAAAAAATCTTAAAAAATAGTTACATCGACAATAACTCATTTAAAATGGACACAAAACTATTTATGAAATGAATCTATTGTTGGTATTAATTTCTAATTTTGTAGCCTGTGTTGTCTTGGTCAGTGATTAGCTTAATGCCTGCATACATATCTATCTATCGTAGCCACAATAATGTGAGTCTCTCTCGTAGCTCTTTGCTTTTGCTCTTGCTTACATTACATTAATTAGTCCTACTCCTACAACTAGAGTAATATATCCTTCATTGGATTCACTGCATATATATATATATAATTGCTCTGTTTTGGTGCTGTAATTGAAAAATAATAAGGATATATATATATAGAGAGAGAGAGATCTAGAGAGATGGGTGGGGAGAAGAAGGAGATAAAGAAGATAGAAAACGCAACGGCTCGGCAGGTGACATTCTCGAAGCGAAGGAGAGGACTGATGAAAAAAGCAGAAGAACTCTCTGTTCTCTGTGATGCAGATGTTGCTCTTCTTCTTTTTTCTTCCTCTGGCAACCTCTTCCATTATTCCAACTTAAGGTCTCTTCTTTCTCTCTCCTTTCACTACCCATTTTTTTTTCACTCAACATTCATATAGAGAGTTTGTCTGATTTATTTTTTATCTATCATGGAATTTTCTACGTAGATTTATATTCTCTAAACCAAAATATTACTACTCTAAAATTTTTTTGACATCTTCATCTTTATCTTCGCAAGCCTTATACCACGTAAGAAATGCCATAGTGGATAAAAAATAAATCAGGGATGTTTTATTTATCCAGTCATCTTGCCACATATTCAATTCAGAACAAAAAATTAAAACACAAGTAAAAAAAATTGACACATAAACATTGAGTCAAAATTAGGGGCATAATTGAAACTAATGTTTTATATTGGGGGCACAACTGACACAAATGAAACGTTAGAGGCATAACTGAAAATCACCGCAAACGTTAGGGGCACGAAAGGGTCTTTTACCTTTATTTTTCCAACTTAAGGTCTCTTCTTTCTCTCTCTTCTCTTCCTTTCTCTCTCCTCTCACTACCCATTTTTTTTTTCACTCAACATTCAGGGAATGATTCATATACAGAGTTTCTCTGATTTAATTTTTTATTCGTCATGGAATTTCCTACGTGGATTTACATTCTCTAAACCAAAAAATTACTACCCTAAAATTTTTTTGACATCTTCATCTTTATCTTCGCAAGCCTTATACCACGTAGGAAATGCCATGGTGGATAAAAAATAAATCAGAGATATTTTATTTATCCAGTCATCTTGCCACATATTCAATTCAGAACAAAAATTTAAAACACAAGTAAAAAAAATTGACATATAAACATTGAGTCAAAATTGGGGGCATAATTGAAACTAATGTTTTATATTGGGGGCACAACTGACACAAATGAAACGTTAGGGGCATAACTGAAAATCACCGCAAATGTTAGGGGCACAAAAGGGTCTTTTACCTTTATTTTTTTTTATTAGAATATGTGTATTGTGACAATCCTGGCAAAGCAACACGTGAAATCCACAGAACAAAATTAGTGAAAATTTATTTAGTAAAACAAAAGTGATGCATACAAATATCCACTTCAAAAATAATAAATTTAATTTCTCACAAGAATCTCTGTAGCAGAATAAATCAATGACATATTAAGAGAAAAACTCATTAGCTCGATCCTCATTTCAGCTTTATAATCCCCTACCCTCTATTAAAATTGAGCTCCAAACTTTATATCGTACTGTTACTTTCCACACAAGTACAGATAGTAAAATCATCTTTAGCATAATATATTACATCCTAAAGGTCTGTAACTTCATCACTTGTTGATTAGCCAAGATTCTAAATATACTATAAATGCAAATGATATAAATATATAATACAGACATCTGCATCTATATTGGATTTATGGTTCAATTATCTGAACAGAAATATGACTATTCAACCAATTATATTTCAACTTTGTTGAACGCTGGCATTCTGAGATTCATTTACAGTAAGACCTTCATTTTAATCTAACAGAAGTATTACAATTTAGACACTGGCTGATTCAGTCTTTTGAGTGGATCACCGCTAGCCATATTCAACTTCTTTTAGTTACACTAGTTTTATATATAAACTAATATGTAAAGAAAGACTAAACTTCATAAAACTTGCAAGTTTCAACTATTATAATTTTACAAGTGTTAAATTACATTTTGTATTTTAATATATTGATTTAGATATTTTATTTATTTAATTAAAAAAATTGTACTTATTTTTCTTTCAAAATATTATAATTTTACAAGTGTTAAATTTTGATTAATTATACATGTGTATATATTAATTTGGATTTTTTTTATCTCTTTATTTAAACAAATTATACTTAGTTAAAAGATGATATTTTTTATAATTAAAAATTTAAATTTAATTTATATTAAAAATCTTCATTTATAATTGTGGTAATATGAAATAAAAATAAACTATTTTCAAGAATCGATAAATGAATATTATATATATATATTTAAATACAAACTCAAAATTTAAATGACAAACATCTGAAAAAATGAATAGAAAATTTATTTCTTATACTTTATATTTCTACAACTAATTTATAGCTTAGTTTTGTCTTTCTCTTTGGAAAAATTTCACACTTAATGTTTAGTTAATTACTATACTTCTCTAATTTTTAAAAAAATTACTATACTTCTCTAAATACTCAAGAACCTTTTTAAATAAATATTAAATAAACATTGATGGAATGAAAAGAAGTTAATCTTGTAAATGAAACTTATTGCATACATATAATGGATTATATTTAGGCCAAAGTCCTATTTTGGTCCCCCAGTTATGTTCAGTGTTCCAAATTGGTCCCCCAGTTATTTTTCGTTCCATATTAGTCCCCCAGTTTTGCAAAACTTGGCAAAGTTGGTCCCTCTAACAGTTTCCATCGATTTTTTCGTTAAAGAAAAGACAAAATTGATTTTCAACTCCTAAAAGTTTAAATTTTTTACATCAAGAACCTTTGTCTCCATAATAGGACCAAAATGTAAGAAATAAGAAATAACTTGGGGGGTTTTAGTTTATTTCAAAAAAAAAAATAATCTCTCTCTCTCTCTCTCATCAATAACCCTTTCCGTTTCGTTTTCTCCGGCGTGTGTTCGCCGCCGTTAATCTCCTCCTCCGCCGCCGTCGCCGCTGCTGCACTTCCTGGTCTCTCGAATGGTCCTTCGTCTTGCATCGAAGAGGTTAGCCTCGTCGAGGAAGTCTCTGCGACGGTAATTGATGATTGGGTAATTATTATTAGTCGATGTGGTTTGAGTGGAAAAGCTTTCTATCTCGAATAGATCGGAGCTCGCGTTGCTCGCTACGTCGTCGTCGATGATTCGTGACTTGGGGCATGGTGGCGGGAATGGGAAATTATTCGGACGGTGGTCTCTGTGGTTGTTTTTTCGTGAAACAAAGTTTGCAGATGGTTCGATATTGGGGGGTCGGAAGATTTCCAACGATTCCCGGCGTGGATCTTCATCGATTTCGTTCAGATTTTGGAGTTTTATGGCGGCGGGGTTAGGGTTTAAAACAGGAAAAGTGAAGCCGTCAGTGAAGGGCCTTATAGAGGCGACAACTCTCTGCGACTGGAAAATTGCAGGAGGAAGAACTTGAGTCTCGGTGGATTGGAGTCTTTGAGATTTGCCGACAAACATAAACAGCGACGGAGGAGGAGATTAACGGCGACGAACACACGCCGGAGAAAACGAAACGGAAAGGGTTATTGATGAGAGAGAGAGAGAGATTATTTTTTTGTTTGAAATAAACTAAAACCCCGAAGTTATTTCTTATTTCTTACATTTTGGTCTGATTATGGAGACAAAGGTTCTTGGTGTAAAAAATTTAAACTTTTAGGAGTTAAAATTAATTTTGTCTTTTCTTTAACGGAAAAATGGATGGAAACTGTTAGAGGGACCAACTTTGCCAAGTTTTGCAAAACTGGGGGACTAATATGGAACGAAAAATAACTGGGGGACCAATTTGAAACACTGAACATAACTGGGAGACCAAAATAGGACTTTGGCCTATATATATATGTGTGTGTGTGATATAATTGTATAACTACTAATGTGAATATGTGATCAAATGATATTAAATAATAGAGAGACAACTTGTTAAAGTGACAAACTCCATGTTTTGGAAAAAATTCAAAAGAGAAAATAAACAATTCGATTCTTGAAAGATTACCAAGTTAATAATTCAATTTATGAAAGTTTGAAATACACATTTAGTCTTTGAAAGATTAAAACAATATATTCTTTAATCTTTGAAAGATTAAATTGTTATATTAATTTACCAAAAGAAAATTGTTATATTATTTAATTAGTCCATGAAAATGATTAATAATTATACTGTTTTGATCTTTCAAAGGCTAAACAGTGTATTTCAATCTTTCAAGGATTAATTTGCCAACTCGATAATCTTTTAAGAATTGAATTGTTAATCTACTCAGATTAAAATTTGACCCCTCAAAATATGTATAATTACAGTTTTCATTGTACAATAACCATAGGAAAGGGGTGTTGTTGGCCTTGTATTAATTGCTATGAACTTCAAGAGTACACAACAATATGTAAAAAGTTAACTGTTTTTATGAACTTTAAAAAAAGTAAGGCAAAAGTACTAATTTCATCTCCAAATTTTATATCAACAGTCAATTTTGTCCCCAATTTTTTTTTGTTGTCAATTTCATCCTCAATGTTTCACATTTTGGTTAATTTTATCCTTAAAGGGGTTTTTCGTTTTTTTTTTTCTGTTTAAGAAATCTATTTGTCAAAGATAATTATTGTTCTGGACTGATTTGTAATTAATCAAAGACCTCAGTGAAAGACAAATTTTGATAGATTGGAGGATTTCTAAATAACAAATATAGAGAGAGACCAAATAGGTGAGTTATAAAATTGGAGCCAAGTCAAATTTGACCATGGTTTTCAAACTCACGTTTGAGATCGTAGAAACGCACTTTTTACGTTTTCACATAGTCAAACTTGGTCACGTCACGTCTCATACTAACTCGAAAATGGCATAAACTCAGATGGAATCGATTAAATTCGGACTAACTCGATTAAAAATGCAAGCTAAGACCGAGTTGAGCGAGTTTGCTTCTTTGGTGTCTACATAGAAAAGCGATTTTGACAAATAGTTACACATATGACATTAATATGTAACATTATTTAGCATGCCACGTATGCACTTAACAGCCAACAAGTCATCGACGTAAGTAAGAAAGAGAGGTGCTGGGACTAGCTGATTGGCATTTTTAATTATTGAGAGACCAAATAGTGTATTTCATTAATGCAGGGACCAAAATATTAAAACTGTGAAAAATAAGGGATCAAATAGTAGGTTTCCTCATTTCTTTTTTGCCAAAAATATTGCATTGCCTCATTAACGCGGCTTTTAATATCATTGCTTCAAACGTAAAAATTATATTCTCGTTATCTCGTAGATGAGTAGGAATCTAAGATTTTAAGTTTGAATTTTCAAATATATTTTAGATATATTCACTAAAATTTTAAATCTGATTATCCTTAAGTATTTTCTGTTATCTTTTAAATATCAGAATATCTTTGCTTATCAAAAATATCATAATATCTTTATATATATTTGTAACATCTTTTAATTATATGGATATATTTATAAGTATATGGAATAATATCTTATAATTATTTTCTTAAAAATCGTCTTAAATATTTGAATTATTGTTTAAAATATTTTTTTTAACAAATATCATACAGTCGCATACCAAAATTCTATTGTTAAATAATTAATATCCTTTGTTATATATGGACGTCAGTATGTTTGGAAAAGAAAATATATATATTATAATGACTAAAATACATTTTTTTCAAATATAAGTTAAGATTTATATCTTATATATATTTGTTTTCGAAAAAAGATTTATATCTTGTATATATCTTTTCCGTTATATAGTATACTCAGATCAAGAATAATAAGTAAAATGGTAATTCCTTAACAAAAAGAAATTGTAGTTGCACTTGAATTTTGAAATCTGTTGTGTATATATATATATGAGGCCTCTGGAAAGATCAACTCATAGTGAAGTGTTCTACAATTTTTTTCTAAGAGTGTTCCATAAGTAAGTGATATAGAGATGGATACTGCGCATGAAGGTGGAAAATGGGCAAAGATTCCTACTGATATATTGAATGAAATCGGCGACCACATTCATTCATATGGTGATTATGTTCGGTTTTGTGCTGTATGCAAACATTGGAGGTTGCAGTTGCCAAAAATCCCAAAATATCTCAAAAGTCCGCTCCTAGTGCTACCATTTGATGATGAAAATAGTTTTACTCGTCCTTTCTATCATGTTGGAGAGAAGAAAGTAATTCACAAGTTGGAATTACCAGAAACAAAAAATACTTTGATCTTTGGCTCAAGTTATGGATGGTTAATTACGGTTGGGTTGGATGGAGAATTGCAAATGTTGGAGCCATTTACTAAGGTTCGAATTAATCTTCCACCACTAACTACTTTTCCGGATATATTTATTCGTAAAAGAGATAATGGATGTATTTTAAAAAAAATGAATGGTGGGATCTCTCGAGTTAATAAGTCTTTTTTGCAGAGAACTCAGATTCACAAGATTGTTTTGTCATCATCGCCTAATGATATTGATCAAGATTTTATGGCTATAGCTATTTACAGAGATCTTGGAAGATTAGCTTATTGTGTGAGCAATGATAAGGCATGGAAAGATTTTACAATGCCAAATGCAAGCCCATATTATCAAGATGCCATATTTCATAAAGGAATGGTTTATGCTATAAATCACAAGAGCGAGATACATGAATATGACGTTCACACAAAGGTAGGAAGGATGATCGAATGTGTTGAGAGAATCGATTGCTCGAGCTCTAAATATTTACTAAGTAAAGGTGATGATTTACTTCTAATAGTAAGAATAATTATTGAAAATTTTGGGACGCAAAGTGAAACTAAAAGATTTTATCACACTCGTGGATTTAAAGTATTTAAATTGAGTCAATCAACATGGACAACTGTGAGGAGTTTGGATAACTATGCAATAGTGGTTGGATTTAACTCCTCTATACATTATGAGCTTCCAGATGGCAAGGGAAATTGTATTTATTTCTCAGATGATTATTATGAAAATCACTATTGGAATAATAAAAAAAGTGGAGGCCATGATAATGGTATATTTAATTTACAAGACGGAACGATTAAAGTCTTTGATTCATTATTGTATCCTGGCGATGATGCTGTCTTCCCGGTTCCCGTTTGGTTATCGTAGTAAAAATGTAATCATTTAATGAATTTATTATGTCGTTATATTTAGAAATTATCTTAATTGGTTTATTTCACGTCTAAAATTAGAATTTGTTTAAAATTTTCTGTTAGTTATGATTTATGAATTTAATTTTGAATTTTATCTATTATTGTACTTATTCTTCCTCAATCAATGATGATAAGATTTTCTTACCAAAAAAATGATGATGAGATTCAAGTTTTTTATATATTTTTTGATATATCTTTTATTTCTTCAAATATATATATATATATATTCATTTAATAGAGTTAATTTTAATTAGGGTACCAAAAGTTAATCCTATCACAGTTTTATTCACACAATTGAAGAAACATTTTTTAATTTTGATGTCAAACACAACCATCATCTTTTAATAGTAGACAAATTCGTACTACTTAACTAATTTATCTGAACCAACAAAATCACAAATTTGATGTAGGAGATCTCCATTGGTCCTTATTTTGATCAAATACTTATTTTGATCTCTAAGAGATAAATTTTATTTTGATTTTGAAATTATTTTTTATTTTATTTTAGTCCTATAAGCAGTATAGTTAAGATTTAGATTTAAATCGTAAGATCGTAAGATCTTACAATCTTGCAAGGCAAGATCAAGTTAAATTGGGTGCATAATCATTTTTGAGCAAGATCGCGGTAGGATCGATATTTTTCTCGTAAGATCGTACGATTTCAACGATCTTATAATTTTTTTTTTGAAGTTTTTTCTTTTAGAAAAAAGGTCCAAAATGTTGCTTCTGAGGACTTTTTTTTTCAAGGTCCTAAATGCTCCATTTTAAATACCTAAAAATTGGAAACTCTAAGTTTGTTGTTCGAATATTGAGCCTAACTTATTAAGTATTGAGCTTAACGTNCGAGATAGTGATGTGACCTTTGCTAAAGGCAAACCTAAACCAACAAAAAGAAGCCCTCATTTTGCAGTACTACTCGATCACCTCACATCACAAAAGTCATATATCACACATTCACATCATTACAATCCCTAATCCTATATACAATTTGAATATTTTATAGTGTCCTATAAAGAAGTAAAGTATAGAGAGAGCGAAAAAAACAAATATAAGAGTGGATCTTCTGTCTACTTTTTTGGCAGTGAGGATGAAACAGTTAGAGAGAAGTGGGAGTTGCATTCATTTTTTTTTCTCTTTAACTTTTTTTTTTCTCTAAATTGTATGAAAATGCATTAAATTTAAACTAAAAAGGATCCAGGTCCGAACAAATAGGGAGTAAGTAAATTTCACTTACACTTCCTCTCTTAATCATATTTTTTTTTTCTTTTAGCACTCTACTCTTAAAATACTAGATGTAAATTATCTTAGGGCCTGTTTGGGAACAACACATCCTAAACTCATCCTATTCTAATCCTAATCTCAACTTAAAATTAGATGAACAGTCCAGTTTGGGTGTTTGTGTGGCACATAATTTCAGCTCATCTCATCCAAATCATCATCCCATTTATCATACATTTACTAACATACCCCTACTCAAATACCTATAATTACCTATACTCTAATACAAATATAAAAAAACTATTTAGCAAAATAGTAATTTTCAATACCNTAAATTACCATACCAAACACATGAAAGTCTCGAAATTCGTGGAGTTTTACAATGTAAAACTCTTTTCATGACTACCAAACGGAGCCTTAGCTTTCGATCTTGATGTGACTTATCGGCAATTCCTCGTGCCTTTTTCCTACGAACTACGTAAATTGGGAAAAATCAAACCCCTTTTATTCTGACACTTCAGAGAAGAGTCTCAGACAGAGATTGCTTGCTCTTCCAGCTTTTTCACTATACTTTTAGTTTTAGGCCTTGTTCATTTAAAAAGTGTTAGGTCAAATACTTATTTTGATCTCTAAGAGATAAATTTTATTTTGATTTTGAAATTATTTTTTATTTTATTTTAGTCCTATAAGCAGTATAGTTAAGATTTAGATTTAAATCGTCAGATCGTAAGATCTTACAATCTTGCAAGGCAAGATCTAGTTAAATTGGGTGCATAATCATTTTTGAGCAAGATCGCGGTAGGATTACTATTTTACTCGAGATCGTACGATTTCAACGATCTTATAATTTTTTTTTGAAGTTTTTTCTTTTGAAAAAAAGGTCCAAAAATGTTGCTTTTGAGGACTTTTTTTTTCAAGGTCCTAAATGCTCCATTTTAAATACCTAAAAATTGAAAACTCTAAGTTTGTTGTTCGAATATTGAGCTTAATTTGTCAAGTATTGAGCTTAACTTGTAGTTCTTTAGGATATGAACGTAATTGGAGTAGAGAGTAAGAAACTTTAAACATGACTTTTTTTTTACAAATCTTATTATTTTATTTTCTTTATATAGTTAAGTTAATTATTTATAACCATTCATTATTTAGGTTCACACAAAGAGAATGAATCGTATGATTAAAAAAAAAAGATAAATGAGTTGATCTATGTTATATTTAATCAAAAATTGAAATGGAAAAGAACTATAACGGAGCTTAACAATATAGAAGATCCTTCTTCCGATAATGAATGGATCACTGAGAATAATAAAAAAAGAGATGAAAACATAAAATGAAGTAGAAGACGAAGCCTTTGAAATTCAAGAAGTAGAAAATGTTGAACCTCGTGGCACTGTTGATGATTTGGAGACTCCAGTTGATGAAATAGAAATTGGAGACATTGATGATAATGATTTTGATGTGTGATATTTGATAATGATGTTCTAAATTTGTAATGTTACTTGTGGTTGTTGCCTAGTTTTTATTAATTTTTCACTGAACTTATGATAAACTTTTTAGACATCTTGATAATTAGCTAATTAAATGTTGAGACTATAAATTGATGATGTTGGATAAAGATTTTGAGATATGTTATAAGATAAATTTATGACTTATGAACATTTATATATATATATATATATATTAATAGATAGATATTAATAATTGTTTATATAATTTATATAATATTGTTTTAGTAAATTCGTAGGATCTTACAATCCCCTATCCGATCTTACGATTCGATCTATCTTATACCTTTTTCAATCTTAAGTAAGATCTCGATCTTGACTACATTGCTTATAAGTATTGACTTTGATTGTCATAATGTGATTTTATATGATTTTCATTGTTATTTCTAATCTGAACAATTGATATAGATTATTTATCTTTCATGTGTGTCAACGGAAAAAAGAAAAAGTTCGTATTCTTAACAATAAATTGGGAATAAATTTATGATTTATTTTTATCTCTAATTTGTGATTAAAAATAATTTTTTTATCAACTCACTTATTAAGTCACATAGAAGAATAAAATAATCTATCTCAAGGGTGACCCTATCGGTGCCTACAAAAAAAATAATTAATCTCAAATGTCCATATTATAAATAATGATAAAAACTCAAAGAAATCATATTTTGAAGACAAAAATGAAATAAATATGAAAGTTAAAAAATTAAAATGAAATAAAAAAGTTTTAAGATTAAAATAAAAATTACTTCTTAATTAGAGGATTGTTTCAGCCAAAATTTTATTAACGACGGTCCCAGAAAGTAATAACTAGTAAGCGCTTTATACATCAACTGAGAAGAATAAGATTAAATTTCTTTATTACTTTATACATTATTATTATTATTATTATTATTATTATTATTATTATTATTATAATATTGTAATAAAAAAATTTAGGTGAGTTGAACCGTGAGGGTTCACTAAGGCTAAGACATGACTCCAAATTCTATGAGCGCTTCCAAAGGTATTTAATACTTGCAGATTACCTACCAACAATATCCTCAAATCGACAACGAAATTCGAACTCACAACCTTATCAGTTAGATATTGAAGAATTGCATAAACTAGAAATACACTATTCAGATAAAATTGGTTTTTATCAGGCCAAAAAAGATAAAATTGGTTTTTCTGTTTTGAGAAAAAAACAGTATCCACTGCGATAGTTGAGTGAGTTATGAGTAATATCTTGGCTGCAAATATTTTACTTTAAAAAAACTAAATAAACAACAATTGATCACAAAATATGTTTTATAATCTTACCACTAATTAAAGAATTGAGAAATCACTAAACCAAAATTGTGTGACTAAAGCCTTGAATAATTTGTTTTTATGTTACTCCTTGGCACTGACGCACGAAAAACTCTAACGTAACAAACTGGATATCATCATTCGTCAAGTTCATATCATATCATTTCAGAGATTTTTGTTCACTGTTTCGTGCATTTTACACACCTCAAAATTCAGGGATGTTAGAGATTTAATTGATAAAATTAAGGCTTAAGTGCACTTTTGGTCCCCTAACTTTTGTAAAGGTCTTAATTTGGTCCTCTAACTTTTTTGTTGCAATTTTGGTCCCTTAACTTTTGAAAACGTCTCACCATTGGTCCCATAACTTTTTTGTTGTAATTTTGGTCCTCTAACTTTTGAAAACGTCTCACCATTGGTCCCCTTTTGGTCCCAAGTTAGGGGACCAAAATTGAGACTTTTGTGAAAGTTAGAGGACCAACGGTGAGACGTTTTCAAAAGTTAGGGGACCAAAATTGCAACAAAAAAAGTTAGGGGACCAAATTGAGACTTTTGCGAAAGTTATGGGACCAAAATTGCAACAGAAAAAGTTAAGAGACCAAATTGAAACCTTTACGAAAGTTAGGGGATCAAAAGTGCACTTAAGCCCAAAATTAATATTAATTGGACAAGAGTCCCTTCTCTTTTGCTTCACCATAAAAAGTTCTTTCCATTTGTACATTTCCTCCCCTTTCGTCCCAAAACTGAAACACTCACTCGCAAACCAATACACCTTCACATCGATCCCTTCAAACTGACAAGGAAGCAAAATTTAGGTCACACCAATTCAGTAATTAAGTTTTGTTTTTCTATTATTTTTTTTGGGATGAATCCTCTAAAGTTTTTTTTTTCCTACATTTTTTTTAGAGTACAAGAGAGAAATGAAAAGAAAAGAAGAGAGACAAGAAAATATGGGTCTTATATATTTTTATTTTATGAAATTCATATTTTTTTTCTTTTATTTTTCTTTTCTCTCTCAAACTCCACAAGAAATGTGTTGGTATTCCTTCAAAAGTCCAAGTCCCACATCGGTGGGTTTGAAAAATGAGTGGGTGAGGAAACCTATAAATAGAGAGAATTTTTCACCTTAAAAGATACCATAACTTACATAGAAATCTTAAAGGGTGTAATAGGGTTTGGGTAGTTATGTGTCATTTGTGAGAGAGAGTTTTCAATTTTTTTCGTTCAAAAATTGTATTGAGGAGGGTTTGTAATTTTGTCTGTATAAAAATTACGAATAGTGAAGTTTGTCCCTATAGGATCATGGAGTATGTCTTAATTAATTCAAATTCGATCTATATCATTATGTATATAGTATTAGTCTTGAGAAAAAACTTATTATTTTGTTCATGCATTTACATTGACTCAATTAATTAGTCTCTAAATAATTAATATATACTTCATATTGACACCAACAAGGTGAAGAATGTAAGTGAAATTTCACTTACATATCATATATGCCAAGTGTCCAATTCAAAAAAAAAAAAATTTGACACGTAGGCAAAAAAATTGAAGAAAGGGTTGAAAAAAATTTCTCTGTGAGCATTTACAGAGGTATTTATAGATCGTCTACCAACAAGGTCCTTATATTGTAGCGGAAATCGAACTCACGACGTTATAAATTATGAGTTGACTTATTACCAACTGGGTCACAATTTATTATTAGTGACTTGTGTGTATATATTTGAGTTGAGGGATTTTTTTTAGGGTAAATTGCAGTTTGGTACCTTGTGGTTAGGGGCGGTTCCATTTTGGTACACTGAAAGAAAATATTTTGCATTTTGGTGCCACGTTAAAATGTCAAAAACTTCCCAACAAGTCTTCTCTTATGCGTGTAAGTCCTTTCTCTTTACTAAAAGGGATCAAAACCTAAAGAAAATAAAAATTGAAGGGTACATAATGTAAATGGCCAACAATTTCCCAGCTAAAACTAAAAAATTTCCCTTCTTTCTTCTCAAATCTCAAACCCTAAATCCTTCATCTTCTCGATCCTCTCCATTTCTTCCCTCCTCTCGCCGGCCGACTCTCCCTCCTCCCTCATGACGACGACGGCACTGTCGACAACGCCTCCTTCTTCATCGACTGCAACAACGCCGGCGCTCTGTTCCTCCACGTCGTCGCCAACGACACCGCCGTCTCTGACATCCTCGACCCCACCACCATCAAGACGACGTCGTCGTTGTAGGAGTAAATTGTGCCGACTCGGAATCCAGGAAGGCCGAGGTCCTTGGAGAGACTGTAAACGACGTGGACGCGGTCTGCCTTTTGGAAGTTTCGAGATTCGAGAATCTCAGCGACACTGATGAAATTCTTGTCATCGGAGAAGACGAGCCGGAGTAGATTTCGTCGGAGATGAGGTGGATGTTTTTGAGAGTGACGAAGTCGAGAAGGTGATAAATGACGTGGCGTGGGATTGTGGCGCCTAATGTGTCGGCGGCAAGAGGTGGGAAGAAATGGAGAGGATCGAGAAGATGAAGGATTTTTTTTTAGAAGAAAAAAGGGAAATTTTTTAGTTTTAGCTGGGAAATTGTTGGCCGTACCTTTTAATTTCTGTTTTCTTTAGGTTTTGATTCCTTTTAGTAAAAAGAAAGGACTTAAATGTATAAGAGAAGATTTGCTGAGAGGTTTTTGACATTTTAACATGGTCACAACCGTTAAATCGTAACAAAAAATAAGCACAGGAGACCAATTCGCTAATAGAGCAAACCACGGGGCACTAAAATGAAAAAAAATCTTCTTTCAGGGTATCAAAGTGGAACCGCCCCTAACCACAGGGTACCACACTACAGTATACTTTTTTTTTTTTAAACTATAATCATCCAATATATGAATTGATATAATCGAATTTGAATTAGTTAAAATAAAATATTTTAGAAAGACGGATAGACAACCCAAAAAAAATAGAAGAGTAATTAAATACTGATAAGTGAAGGAATCAACATGAAGTATATATTACTAATTATTTAGAGACCTTAGTAAGCCTTCTGTGCCCAACTCGCCTAACTCGCCTAGACTTTTAGCTAAGAAAAAATCTAAAAAATAGTTACATTGACAATAACTCATTTAAAATGGACACAAAACTATTTATGAAATGAATCTATTGTTGGTATTAATTTCTAATTTTGTAGCCTGTGTTGTCTTGGTCAGTGATTAGCTTAATGCCTGCATACATATCTATCTATCGTAGCCACAATAATGTGAGTCTCTCTCGTAGCTCTTTGCTTTTGCTCTTGCTTACATTACATTAATTAGTCCTACTCCTACAACTAGAGTAATATATCCTTCATTGGATTCACTGCATATATATATATATAATTGCTCTGTTTTGGTGCTGTAATTGAAAAATAATAAGGATATATATATATAGAGAGAGAGAGATCTAGAGAGATGGGTGGGGAGAAGAAGGAGATAAAGAAGATAGAAAACGCAACGGCTCGGCAGGTGACATTCTCGAAGCGAAGGAGAGGACTGATGAAAAAAGCAGAAGAACTCTCTGTTCTCTGTGATGCAGATGTTGCTCTTCTTCTTTTTTCTTCCTCTGGCAACCTCTTCCATTATTCCAACTTAAGGTCTCTTCTTTCTCTCTCTTCTCTTCCTTTCTCTCTCCTTTCACTACCCATTTTTTTTTCACTCAACATTCATATAGAGAGTTTCTCTGATTTATTTTTTATCCATCATGGAATTTTCTACGTAGATTTACATCCTCTAAGTACCAAAATATTACTACTCTAAAATTTTTTTGACATCTTCATCTTTATCTTCGCAAGCCTTATACCACGTAAGAAATTCCATAGTGGATAAAAAATGAATCAGGGATGTTTTATTTATCCAGTCATCTTGCCACATATTCAATTCAGAACAAAAAATTAAAACACAAGTAAAAAAAATTGACACATAAACATTGAGTCAAAATTGGGGGCATAATTGAAACTAATGTTTTATATTGGGGGCACAACTGACACAAATGAAACATTAGGGGCATAACTGAAAATTACCACAAACGTTAGGGGCATAAAAAGGTCTTTTATCTTTATTTTTTTTTATTACACTTTTGGTTTAATATATTTGGGCCATTTGCAGAATTGGTGTCGACACAAGAATGTGAGATTAAATCTCCAACAACAATAAAAATATGAAATTGATTATGTATTTGACTTTAAATATACGAGAATAAAAGTGCAATAAAAAAATACCAACAAGTGTTTGGCGAACTACACTCTAGGTGAGAGGACTCAGGTTCAATCCTTAGACCATTACACAAATAGGAAGGGGAAACCCATAACATTATAAAAAAAAAGAGTACAATAAAAATATACAAGACTAAATTAGGATCTGAGCATAAATTATGTGACTAAATTTTAACTTTGACAATTATTTAATAAATAAATGAGAAACTTATTAAACAGTTGGTCCTATATTGTTATTTCTTAGTGTATAATGAATTAATATTATATTTATTTCTTTCATATGTGTTTTTTTAAATCTTATTCCATAATTAATTAAGCAGTAAAGACTAAAATTTAAAGATTTAAAAAGTACATGGACTGATTTTAAAAAATAAAATCATAGGGACTAAATTTATAACATTACTAAAGTATAGGCACCAAATGGTTAATTTTCTCTAAGTAAAAAGAACATATAGGCACCAAATGGTCCTATATTGTACATATTTTGTTCTGAAGAGATAGATTAATGGAAGTTGCGTAAATTTTTAACTTAATTGGATATATTAATGTATAAATGTATACAGTTTATTCTTATGGGTGGTCACTGAATGCCTAGTTGGCTATCACCACTACAAGAAATTGGATCTTTAAGAAACAGTCAAACACTATCTTAGTTGCTCATTAATATTTAGCTCGAAGTGAAGATGAGTATATATATATAGATTCATGCATGATAACTTATCTATATAATAATATAATATTTTTTTTACTATTAAGAATAAATCTTATATTATATGGCTCCACCCCTTTCTGGTCGTCCATGTTTAAAACTATAGTCTATGAAATTAAAAATAAGAGAAAATTTACTATTTAGTCTCTCTTTCTTTACTAAGTTAACAATTTAGTCCTTTATTTATTTTACATACATATTTGCGTGCCCAAAGCCCCTATAGTATATGCATACATGGGTGTTCGGGTGATTCGTCTACGGACATAGGTAATTAATATGCATGAATATAATTTACTGTATTTTTCTACACGTATATATGTGATGATTTCGATGCTTTAATTTTATTAATTTATGTTGTGAAGCATGAAGAAAATACTTGAAAGACATCATTTGCACTCTAAAAACCTTGCAAAGCTGGACCAACCGTCTCTTGAGTTGCAGGTCAGTGATTATTTAATAATTACTATATACATATATATATATATATATAAAAGTGTGTGTGGTGACATGGTGTGAATATATGTCATATATATATATATAGCAAAATATATAATTGAATAATTCATAATTTCATAATTCATAATATTATAATGTAGTTAGTGGAGGACAGCAACTACACAAGATTGAACAAGGAAATTGCTGAGAAGAGTCGTCAACTAAGGTAATAATTATTAGTCTTGCAAATTCGATCGTCATACTGATTCATGAATATATTGAAGAATATAATGGTTTGTTTGTCATTATTATTGTTGAAACGGATTAAATACGTAATGAAAAATTATATATATATATATATATAGGCGGATGAGAGGAGAGGATCTTCAAGGTTTAGATATTGAAGAATTGCAGAAACTAGAAATGTCCCTCGAAGCTGGGTTGGACCGTGTAATTGAAACCAAGGTTTGAGATCTCAACGTACGCATGCTTTTTGTATATTTTATGAAGGCTAAAATACCATTTTTGGTCTTCAAATTTTATATTAATTTTCAATTTCAATCCTAAAATTTGTTTCTTGTCAATTTCGTCTCTGAAATTTTTCATTTTGATAAATATTATCCTATTTTATAACTCCACTTAATGAGTATTCAATTTTTTTTCAACAATTTTACATTCTATATCTTCATAAGTGAGCCACGAGCAGTTTGCCATTAAATCAATTAAATATGAAATTTTAAGGACAAAATTGATGGTAAACTAACTTTAGGGATGAAACTAAAATTTAATGAAAAGTTTGAGGACCAAAAAGTTTTTTATCCTTTAATAAATTTGATATGATGATTGAAAATCTGAAACCATCTTGAACGCGCGATATGCTTGATTTCAGGGACAGATGATTTCGAATGAGATAAGTGATCTCCAAAGAAGGGTCAGAAACTAGGGTTTGAAATTTTGTTTTCTATTGGATATATATATATATGTATATATATATATATGTTAAAGACATCTTTTATTCTTTCTTTTTCAGTCAAGCAAAAGACCTGTCAGTGCCCTTAATGTTTGAGGTCAGTTTTAGTTATGCTCCTAACGTTTGTTTTGTGTCAGTTATGCTACCAACGTTTGTTTTGTGTTAGGGTATAATTGACAATAATATAAAACGTTGAGGGCATAACTGAAATTGATTCCAAACATTAGGGGCGCCAACATGTTTTTTTACCTCCTACTAACTAATTATAATCTAACTTCCAGGGAATGCAATTGATGGAAGAGAATGAGCGTCTAAGACATCAAGTACGTCGAAATTAACAAGTTTAATTTCTTCCTGTTCTACTTGTATTTATTGTCTGGATAGGTTATGTTATAGAAAGTGGAATAGGTTTAGCTATCCAATTTGTTATCATTTGATTTACCTTTTTCATATTGAGATTTGTAGAAACATGAAAAAAAAGTAGATCCAATGGTTATAGATTTATAGCTAAAGTCATATTTACATTTTCAAAGTATATTTATTATTCTTTAACAAATACTTAAGGAAAATTTTTATATGCATATCATCGATCTTGTGCAATTATTGCTAAGTGGAAAATGTTGTGTCAGCATCGTGTATGTATAATAATATGTAGGATAGCTTTAACTAATGAGTTTTTAGTCGTTAGATTCGCTTTTTTTTCATTTTGAAATTTATACAATAATTTTTATTAGGTAAATTTCAAAATGAAAAAGGGAACCCAATGACTACAAACTTATTAGTCATTAACTAAAGCTATGCAGCTTTTTATACAATTTCTTTAATAATATTTGTTGTGGGGTAAATATATTGAAGGTGACAGAAACTTCAAGCGACAAAAGAGAAAGTGGTAGTGATGGAGGGCAGTCATCGGAGTCTGTGGGTAACGTTTCCATTGGGAACCCTCATGACTGTGATAACTCAGACACTTCCCTCAAACTCGGGTGAGTTATATCTTGATCAAAATATCATTTTGGTCCTCAAATTATAGGATTAATTTTATTGTAGTCCTAAAATCTTTTTTATATATTTTAATCCTTAAACTTTTATATTTGTTTTGTTTTAACTCCACAAAATGTGATTTCGTTTAGTTTCTGCAGTTATTTTTAACTTGAAGTTGAACCTACAATTGAGATCAATTAATCATTCTTCTTTTATATGTGACATAAAAAATGAATTGACAAAAAGTTAAAGAATTTTTTTAATTGACAAAAATGTTGTGTGTATATATATACATAGTATTAACCATTTCTTTCTCTTGTGCTTAAAAAGAAAGATTTTTTTTTTTTTTTTTTTTTTTTTTTTTTTTTTNTTTGACATATATAAAAGAAAAATAGTTAAAAGAATAACAACTTAAAAGAAATCACATTTCAAGTTTAAAGATATAATAAATGAAACAAAAAATAATTTTAAAATCTAAATAAAATTAACCTTATAGTTTAAGGACCAAAATGATGAATTGATCCAAAAATTAATAGATATACAAAGTGATTTGTTATGTATATATTTAGAGTATCGAAATGACACATTAGTTATATTCACGAAAATTAGTGGAAAAATAAATTATAGAAAACAATTAATTATGTCATCAAATTTTATTTACTCAAAATTATATATATAATTGATGCACTTTTTAATGTTCATTGATATTTGATCTGATAAACTAACTTCTAAAAATTCCTGCAGGTTACCATATCCTGGTTGAAGGGATATTTCTGGAGTTGTAACTTTATTAGGTTCAAAGAAACGAAGTGATCAACGATCAAATCGTCATGCCTCATGAATTTCTTCTGATGAATTGTTACTATGGAGATAATGTATATATATATATATATGATGATGTATGACTTATGACTGAGTCTATGACTTATGAGTAACATCTTGTCGTCTAGGAAATTAGGAGAGAAGGTTGAAAAAGAAGAATGAAAGGTTGATTTCTCTGCATCATTAAACACTTTTTTTTTGGGCCTGAATTTAAACACTTTTAATTAATGGACTTTATCCTTTCCCACGCCATTACTTATTAGTGGAGATTTTTACGAAACATAGACATTTTATTTTGATAGCGTATCGTCGTGTTAGACACATGTTCGTGTCCGACTTCCGTACGACACTCACGCAACATTTATTTATAGATTTCAGAATATAAAATTAATTTTTTGTGACTTTATTATGACAAACAATAAAAAATAATATCACATATGACATATAGTAAGAATAGATATTATAATTTTTAAAATTTTCATCAAAATTTAAAATTTTTAATTATTTTTATATATAAATATATGTCGTGTCGTGTTGTACAGTTTTAAGAATCTGGCATGTTAGTATGTCCGTGTCCATGTCAGTGTCCATACTTCAAGGAGATTATACATAATTACATACTGACTTTTTATTTTGCCAATAATATCCAAACTGATTTTAAACTAGAATATATATTGATTTTTGTATCAATTTAGTAGTTTTATGGATATAATTCCAACCCTTATTATCTCTTTAATTTTTTGCCAAAGTCCTATTTTGGTCCTCTAGTTATGTTCAGTGTTCCAAATTGGTCCCTCGGTTATTTTTTGTTCCATATTGGTCCTCCAATTATGCAAAACTTCGAAAAGTTGGTCCCTCTAACGGTTTTCATAAATTTTTCTGTTAAAAAAAAGACAAAATTAATTTTTAACTCCTAAAAGTTTAAATTTTTTACATTAAGGAACTTTTTCTCTATAATAGAACTAAACTGTAAGAAAGAAGAAATAATTGGGGGTTTTAATTTATTTCATACAAATAAAAAATCTCTCTCTCTCTCTCTCATAGATCTGAGAAGCTCCTCACACTTATCCATCATCTCCATATTTACAACACTCTCTTTGAATCTCCATGAACAAACCTCCAACGACTCCCATTCTTACGGTATCCTCTTGCAAAATGCAGGCAAGGCGTCCACCCAAACCCACAGTTCAATTCCTCCGCCGTCGCCGCCAGAAAAGCAGCGTCGGCAATGGTGTCCCCAGCCATATGCGGCGGCACCGACGGTGGGGCTGGAAGAAGAGAAAAACAAATCTGGGCTCATGGGGCCGTTAAGAATCTGATCATTGAAAAGGAAAGCTGGTCTTGAAGCTAAAACTCGTCAATTGGGTCGAACCCTCCGTTCCCCATTAACGAAATAGAAGAAGAAACACTTGGAGATTGAATGTCAGAGAGAGAATTGATATTATTAGTAGTGGTGGAGGTAGCAATAGGAATAGTAGCATTTGAAGTAGAATTTTGCAGAGAAGTAGGAAGTGGGGTTGATGAAGGAGAAAGAGAAGAAGATGAAGAATTAGAGGATGGAGAGTTCGATGGTGGAAGCAACCCAAGATTTTGGAGGCATTTTCTGGGTCGAGATTTTGGTGTGTGTGAGAGAGAGATTTTTTATTTGTATGAAATAAATTAAAATTCCTTAATTATTTCTTTTTTCTTACATTTTAGTTCTGTTATAGAGAAAAAGGTCTTTAATGCAAAAAATGTAAACTTTTAGGAGTTAAAAATTAATTTCGTCTTTTTTTTAACGGAAAAATGGATGGAAACCGTCAGAAGGACCAACTTTTTCACGTTTTGCATAACTGTGGGACCAATATGGAACAAAAAATAATTGGGGGATCAATTTGGAACACTGAGCATAACTGGGGGACCAAAATAGGACTTTGGCCTTAATTTTTTAGTTTTCGAGTTATTTGTATTTTAAAACTTATTAAATAATACATATATACATGCTGAAAAAGTAATTGACTTAATAGTCATAAAGATTAATGAATTAATTTAACTAACCTAATGAATTAAGTAATTGAAGAAAAAGTAGCATTTACTACCATTATGTTGGTTTTTTTATTTTAATAATACAAATAAAATATTTATGTATCGGGATACCCATTAATTTTTCTTATTTCCCCAGATGGGATACGCATCACCCCAACTCGATTTCAGTCCAAGCCAACCAATCAGCCGGTGCACCGGCTGAGTAAAAAGTAATTTTTTTTAAAAGAAAAACTCGTTGAAATCGCGCCAGACTGACGCGATTTCAGAGTGCAGACTGCACGGTCTGCACTGTGCAGACCGTGCAGTTTGCACGGTTTCAGCAATATTTATGTNATTCTTTTAATGATATAAATTCTGAAACATGAAAAGTGTAATCAAAACTACATAAAATTAAAAATAAAACAATGAAATTTAATCATCCTCGTCCTCGTTATCCTGCTGCTACTGCCATTGCGGCGGCCCATGCTCCGAGCAAGACCCCTGCACCACCCTCTGCCCACCCTCTAGCCAATGCCACTCTGGGCATATGTAGCAAGTTTTACTCTTGGGGTGACGTTTTTTAGCTACAGCCTTACCTTTACCTTTATGACATCCCTGATGTCTGTCATCTGCCTCTCCTGGTAGCGATTGTGGTAGTGGAAAGGGCTGCACATGTCTCTCAATATGAGCATCACCGATACATAGAGGTTGGTTCATAATAAACTCTCTCATAAAGCCCGGCTGAATAGTAGGGCCCGGCTGAATAGTAGGGCCTGGCTGAATAGTAGGACTCGTCATCGTCATAGAATATGGTGGCGGGGTATAAAAACCCCCTTGTGACGAATCTGGCATACCAAACATCAGTGGCTGCTGCATATCAAACGTCGATGTCTGCTGCATATCAAACATTGATGCCTACTGCATACCATGCATCGGGGTCATCGGTGTCGAAGGTCCAGGCATGTGGGATGATGAAGGACCATGCATATGGGATGTCGAAGGACCAGGCATATGCGATGACGAAGGAGTAGGCACGTGTGTCGATAGACCAGGACTAGGCACGTGAGATGTCGGAGGACCACGGCCAGGCATGTCAAGTGATGAAGGACCAGCATAACTTGAAAAGGAATGCCGAGATGACTCCTCTGGCTCCTCTAGCTCCTGAGGTGCATTGGATGGCTGACAGAAGGAGTGTCTCGATGACTGCTGGTGCCTCGGTGGTTGCTGATTAGCTGGTGGCGGCTGCTGATTGAAAATATTTTTTTTCGGCCGTCGTGCGGAAAGAAACCCGAGCCGCCACTTTTTTTTCTTGGGCGGTGGCTGAGACGGAACAAGTTCTGCCGGCGGAACCTGTGGTTTGAGGGGTGCATAGACATGCTCCTCTAGCATGTGGGCATGCTGCTCACCTAATGCCCCCTTCAGATCTTTACAGATGGCATTCACTCGATCACTGAAGTCGAGATAGTTGTCAGCATTGCGAGCCATTTCTTCTAACTCGTCAAGTCCATCAACCTGTATCAAGGCATAAACAAAATGAATATACGACAATGGTATTTAAAGACATGAACATAATAAATTGATTATGATTTATTTACTGCATAAACGCCTGATCCACTAGTGGGGTCCATCCATCGTCGCGTAATGCTTCTGTACCATTGCCAGTATTCAGAATTTCTGGTCAATGGCCTCGTCGGCTGATCCCCACGGAAGACCCTCTCGTAACGTCGCTCCCAGTAGACTACAAACTATGCAAGGTACACATTCCAATTAGTGTCTACTCGACCTCTGAGCTCTCTTCCATGGAAGCCCATTGCATCTAAGTTGACTGGCGGGTCTGGAATGTGTTGGTCCATCCCGAACTGGTGAAGCGCCCGATCAATATGGTGCCACTCCACAATATGCATGCAAAGGAGTGGGCACGAGGACCGCCAGACAGCGGAATGCTCCAAACAGTATGGTGGAATAAGGGCCCGCACATCATCACTGCGATAGGGCTGCCAAACAAATTGAAAAAAAAAAATCGTAAGTATGATATACTGAAGATTATAAGTATACAATATATTAATATTGTTGTACATACATCATTTTGGCGAGACATATCAAACAATCGGCGATACCATTGCGTGGCTCGGGCCGCTGGTTGAAAGTTGCGGTGTACGTTTCCCCACCTGCATAATGAAAAGCATTAGTATAACCAACTTAAAAATTATAATGTTAATAGAAGGCAAAGAATAAATATACAATTAAACACATACCGAAATGCCAATGGCGGAGGTGGAACGTTTTCCGTCGCATATAGGTCTTCGATA
Organism: Chamaecrista fasciculata; assembly: GCA_003254925.1. Lineage (NCBI taxonomy): Eukaryota > Viridiplantae > Streptophyta > Magnoliopsida > Fabales > Fabaceae > Chamaecrista > Chamaecrista fasciculata. The sequence goes on from QANZ01019608.1 coordinate 36,924, forward strand.
GGTGGTCGGCCAGGAGCCAATGATGGGAATCGATCCCAAGCCCATACGTGCAACAGAGTTAGGCAACCACTAATCTCGATGGCCCCGGGATTAGTGGCATGACACATTTGGTGGTACAAGTGTGCTAATACCGCAACACCCCAAGCGTATCGCCCGCACTCGTCGAGGTCCCGGAGGAACTAGAGGTACATGAGCGATACGAGATGCCCTGAATGGTCAGGCATCAACCATCCGCCTCTCATGCGTAGTATATAAGCTCGGGTGAACCGTACCAACTGCTCCTCTGTGGGATTTGGCGGAAGCACCCCAAATGTCTCAGTTAAACCAACCAAGCCGCACCCGCTGGCCAGACATTTCATGTTCAGGGGGCATTTCACCCAACAGTTCTTTGGCTAGCTACCTCCAGTTGTGATTAGTGGGACCAATAACTGGAGCCCCATCAACAGGTAGTCTCAACTGGATTGCGACATCTTGGAGAGTGATTGTGCACTCTCCCTGCGGAAAATGGAACGTGTGGGTCTCCAATCGCCATCGCTCGATCAAAGCTGAAACGAAGGGCGACTCATACACAAATGGGACAACGCGAGAGATCCCATAGAATCCAGCTCGCATCAAATGAGGGACGACCTGAAGAGGTGGGACACCCTCTTTCTGACTAAAGGTGCATCGTCGTGTAATAAGAGTGCGATCCTCCAAGATGAGAGTAGAGTGGTTAAAAAAAGCATTTTCTTAAGTTAGCAACTCATTAACTCATTTGACCGTGAAGACTGAAGACTAACCCAATTTTGGCCAGTGCGATTTCAAACTGTCTTGAGATATGGCGTTCTTGTAATATCAGAACAGCAGGGTTTATTGGTCCGGGGTTAACAATCTGTGCCCGTGCCTGTGCCTGTCTGTCTCTTCCCGCCATCTCTACTAATTTGCAGGCAGGACATTAATTCAATGATCAATAAATTCATATTTAACATGTAAAGTTACTTGCATTCATATTTACAACATTATCTAAATTTTATCTAACATTTTTTTCTTACAAATAAATTATCTTACATACTATTTTGGAAGTTATCACACACTCATTCTCACTGAACTCACACTCACACACAACACTCACTTCACTCTTTCACTCACTCACTCACTCACTCTCTCGGCACACTATCTCTCAACCCAACTCTCTCTTTCTCTCTTTCTCTTCCAACGTCTCTCTTCTCTCTTTCTCTCTTCTCTCTTTCTCTCTTTCTCTTTCTCTCTTCTCTCTTTCGCTTTCTCTCTTTCTCTTTCTCTCTTTATCGGTAAATAGGCGGTTTTGAAAATTTGACCGGGAAAAGCCGGTCAAATTTTCAAAATTAAAACGCGGAAATCGAGCCGCTTTGGCTCGATTTCAGACTGACACACGTCAGTCTGAAATCGAGTCACAGTAACTCGATTTTAGAAATCGAGTTGCTGTGACTCGATTTCAGAAATCGAGTTGCTGTGACTCGATTTCAGAAATCGAGTTGCTGTGACTCGATTTCAGCCTGACGTGTGTCAGTCTGAAATCGAGCCAAAGCGGCTCGATTTCCGCATTTTTTTAAAAAAAAAATTATTTTTTTTCAGCCGGTGCCACGTGGCACCGGCTGATTGGTCTCCTGAGTCTGAAATCGAGCTGAGGCAATGCGTATCCCATATAGGGAATTAAGAAAAAATTTTAGGTATCGGGATACATAATTAATTTATTTGTATTATTTTAATAAAAAACCCCATTATGTTTGCATTAAAACTTACAACACTTTGGCATCTTATTGAAAAAGTAAGGCCAAAATGCACTTTTGGTCCTTTATGTTTGTGATCGGTTGCGATGCTACTCTATGTTTTGTTGCAATTTTTGTCTAATAAGTTTTTCAAAAGTTTCACCTTTGATCCCAACATTAAATGTGGCCATGTTCTCTCGTTCAAGTTTAAATGAAAAGAGTCCAAATCTGCACATATTACTTTTGATAAGTTTTTTTATCTAATTGGGACCGTTAACAAACAAGGTCAAATTGAATTATGAAAGTGAGTCAATTTTTTCACCGTTAAACAAACAAAATTGGTCATATTTCTCTCTTTCTAAGTTTAAATGTGATGAGTTCAGAACTAAAAGTTATTCTTAAAGATGTTTTTTTTCACCTAGTTGGGACATTCAATAGATAAGGTCAAACCGGTCATGATATTGGGTTTGAGACCAAAAACTAAAAAGTAAAAAAAAAATATGAAAATTTGACTCAAGAATCACTTTAGGGTCTGATTTAGCCTCATTTACTGACAGTTTCAACTGGGTAGAAAAATGTTTCGTTAAGAACAAATTGTAACTCTGAACTCATTGTATTTTATACTTGAAACAAGAGAGATATAATCAACTTTCATTATTTGACCGTTGACATTGTTGGTTGAAAGTCTTAATTTGACATAGAAATAACTCTTAAAAAAATAATACGAAGCTCTAAACTCATTGCATTTGAACCTAAAACGAGAAATCTATGGCTAAATTTAGTGTTGGAACCAAAAAGTGAAACTTTTGAAAAATTTATAGGACCAAAATTACAACAAAAAATAAATAAATGACTCAATGCAACCTATTCCAAACATAAGGACCAAAAGTGCATTTTAGCCGAGTACAATGGACATTTGAGTAAATTCCGTAAGATAATAACAGATCTGGCACGCGCGAAGGGCCGTTAGAAACACGAGTTTACCGGTAAAAGCGAATCTCTCGTTTTCGCTGTCAACACACCCGATACCTCCTCTCCCTCCATTTCTCTCTCTCTCAATATCAAACCCTCGACTCTCATTTCTCTCTCTATCACTTTCTCTCTAGCTACATCCACATTTTGCATCTGCGTGCGATCTTTCTTTCTTTTCTCTCCGATCACCGATATGGATGAAGAATATGATGTTATAGTTCTTGGAACTGGACTCAAAGAATGCATTCTCAGCGGTCTTCTCTCTGTTGACAGACTCAAAGTACTTTTCACTACACTTCATTTCTCAACAATTTCCGTTCTCGGTTCTGTTTTTAATTTCTCTTTAGTAATATGATATTTGGATTAGTGGACGGAGATACTTGTTACTTGTTACTCAATTAGATTTGTGAGAGTTGTATATACATTTCGTCATTCGAGTTTTGGAATGATGGATCGGTGTAGTTTTAGTCGCAATTACTTGAGTACTTATCATCGCTTAATTTCTTGTATATACATTTCGTCATTCGAGTTTTGGAATGATGGATCGGTGTAGTTTTAGTCGCAATTACTTGAGTACTTATCATCGCTTGATTTCTTGTATATACATTTCGTCATTGGAGTTTTGAAATGATGGATCGGTGTAGTTTTAGTCGCAATTACTTGAGTACTTATCATCGCTTAATTTCTCACCATTTTCCGATCTCTCACACTCTCACATTATATCGATTTGACTAGCGCTCTGTTTTTAGTTTTCTCTTTTCGTAATATGATATTTGGATTTGATAAATGGAAGGAAATTGACAGGACAGAAATAGTTGTGAATCATTAGATTTCTGAGAGTTGTATTTGCATTCGTCAATTTTCTTTTATATTGAAGTTTGAAATGATGGTTCGGTGTAGTTCTAGTCGCTATTACTTGGGAATTTATGTGTCTTGACTTGGATCAGGTTTTGCATATGGATAGAAATGACTATTATGGAGGAGAATCCACATCACTTAATCTTAACCAGGTAATGATTCAAATTTTTATGTGAACGGATTTGGCTGTCTCGTTGCTCTTTGAGGATTTTTACATATGACTGATGCCATAAATTTACTGTCTGTACTCTGTAGCTTTGGAAGCGATTCAGGGGCGGTGGCGATCCGCCTGAGAATTTAGGCTCAAGCAAAGATTACAACGTTGATATGATACCAAAGGTATGCAGAATTAGGACAATTTCTTTTTTATGGAGAATATAATTTAACTATTACTGAAACCTTGCTTTTTTAGTCGAGGAGCTAGATGATGCTTCGTGAGTTTGCATTTCTAAATATTCTTCTGTCTGACTTTTAATTATTATGACTAATTAAGTAAGAGAAATTCAGATGAAACTTGAATCATGAGTTGAATGTGAAGATATGGGCGCAATGAACTTACAGATGTAACAGCATTTATATTCTAACAATAGAGGAGCTGCTAAAGAATTGTTATTGTACATGAACGTTAATAATCTTTAGTTTATTAATTTTAATTTGAACTGATGATAGAACTTGATTGGCATTTAATTTTTTCTATATTTAATTTAGATAAGAACTAGTTTAGATTGAAAAAGGAACATTACCAATCTAATATATTCTGATTATGCCTCAACAGTTCATGATGGCCAATGGAAATTTGGTTCGTGTTCTCATCCACACTAGTGTTACCAAATATCTGAATTTCAAGGCTGTAGATGGCAGTTATGTGTACAACAAAAAAAAGGTATGGGATTCTGAGGCTAACTACACATTGCTCCGAGCCCTATAGTTATTTATATTGAGTATAAATTGTAGACTGATGATTTCGATTGTAATCTTCAGATTCATAAAGTGCCAGCAAATGATGTGGAAGCTCTAAAATCTCCCCTTATGGGGCTGTTTGAGAAGAGGCGTGCTCGAAAGTTTTTCATTTTTGTACAAGACTATGATGAAAATGATCCAAAATCTAAAGAAGGCCTGGATCTTAACACAGTAACAGCAAAAGAACTCATTTCGTACAATATCACTGACATTTACTCTTGACTGTGTGTTTTTGTGTGTGATTGCTTTCAACACTTGCAAATTGGATTGCTATTAGGGCAGAAAGTGTGACTTCCAATAATTGAAGAGTTTTTCATTCAAAATTTTAAGCATTTACCTAATCATCGCCTTGAACTGGTTAAAGATACATGGAGAAGCGGAAAAACAATGTAAAATAGAAATTTTAAAAAGAAAAATCTCATTCTTGAATTACTATTTCTTTTTCATTTTTCATTTTTCGAAGTGTAATAATGATCTAAAAAATCTGGTTGGAAGGACTCATTTTTTAAAAATCTGAAATAAAAAATGTTGTATGAGGAAGGGTTTTCACTTTTCAGGACAATAAATCTTCACAAAACCTTGTGATTTCGTTATTCATTTTAATGAAAATCCCATGCTTGTTTGCGTTCTACTATGACTGTTTGATGCAAAATAACTCAAAGTTTGCTTTTGACTAGGAAATACGGGCTAGATGACAACACAACTGACTTCATTGGCCATGCGCTGGCACTCTATTTAGATGACGACTACTTGAACCAGCCTGCTAGAGATTTTGTGAAAAGAATTAAGGTATTTAGTTTTTCTAATGGATTTGTCTTTTCTTTTTCGAATTCATAGTGAGTGTGCTGGTAATTCCCGGAGTTTTTATTGGGGAATAGTGATTTGTTCTCTGCTATTCTCTGTACTTGTGCAAATTAATAATTGTGAAAGTCTAATTTATATTAATTATGTTTTTGCTAAAGCTATATGCAGAGTCTTTAGCTCGATTTCAGGGTGGATCCCCTTACATTTATCCTCTCTATGGACTGGGAGAGCTTCCCCAGGTTTGTAATATACATAACTTGCAGCAAAAATGTAAGCCTTATGAAGTTGTGTTACTCTGACTCATGTTATAATTATTCCCAGGGATTCGCTCGTTTGAGTGCTGTTTATGGTGGTACCTACATGCTCAACAAGCCAGAATGCAAGGTATCTATATGGTTATATGAATTCCATATAGTGATTCCTTTCCCTTGTCTATTTACGTTGGCCTTATAATCAGCCTATAAAGTTACCTAGTTTATGTAACTTTTATGCTACTGAACTGCTGGATGTTACTAATGGCTAATGGCAGGTTGAGTTTGATGAGAATGGCAAGGTTATCGGTGTGACATCAGAAGGAGAAACTGCTAAATGCAAGAAAGTTGTTTGCGATCCTTCATACTTAACAGACAAGGTAAGCAAGTTATAGCCGATCCTTCATTTCGAGTTAATTTTTCTTCAATGAAAGTAACCATCTATATATATATATATATATATATATCTCAATAGGTGAAGGTGGTCGGAAAAGTGGCCCGTGCCATATGTATTATGAGCCATCCCATCCCAAATACCAGCGACAATTCGTCCGTTCAGGTCATTCTGCCTCAGAAACAACTTGAGCGTAAATCAGATATGTACGTCTATCTCCCAAATTCTCATAATACTTAACTAATTAAGCTTGGTTTGAAATTGAATGTACCCTATAGTAGTATAGTGTGTTACTATTTTCTTTCTGTTAACGCATGCATGCTTCAGGTACCTTTTCTGCTGCTCTTCCTCTCACAATGTAGCTCCAAAAGGAAAATACATTGCTTTTGTTTTATCAGAAGCAGAGACCGATAATCCCGAAGTGGAATTGAAGCCTGGGGTCGATCTCCTTGGACCAGTGGATGAAATCTTTTATGACACTTACGATAGATATGAACCTATAAATCAAAGTGCTGAAGACAACTGCTTCATATCAACAGTAAGTGGGACATTTTATGTTTATTAATGTGTTTTGCTGCTTTATCATCAAAAAGCTTCATACATGATAGCATAGACTTGATTAGCCCTACTATTCTGGTTACTTTCTTCCAACATTATGCTTATATAACAAATTCTCTCCTATAAGGATTCCAAAATTTAGCAGAGGGAAAAGTATTGTCTGCAAACCTTTGTTTTTAGTTTAATTATATCATTGTTCTAATACCCATTTTTAATTTACAGAGCTATGACGCGACGACTCATTTTGAAACCACGGTGAGAGATGTGATTGACTTGTACAGCAGGATTACTGGAAAAGTAAGTTGTATACCATCCTTTGACAAAAAGTTTCCCAAGACTGATTTATCTGCGACTTCTGTTGACTCATAACAATTGGATAATCAAATTCACTTTTGTTCTGATTTCTCAAGTTTTGTCTGCAATTTAATAAAGAAGGAAGATACAAGAATATGAATAGTTGATATATTTTGAGTATGTTAGGTAAGAATTCAACAGTGCCATAGCTTTGATGCAGTAGACTGTTAAATTCTATTTTGACATAAGCAATGGATAAAAAGATTGAAGTGTTATCTATCCTACTTATTCCTACTATATTATTTCAACAAATTAAATCCATTTAACTTGTTTGTATACCAGGAATTGGACCTGTCTGTGGATCTCAATGCTGCCAGTGCTGCTGAAGAAGAATAAAATTTGGGTTGATTTTTAATGGTCAAACTCTGAATCAGCCATCACCTTTGCGCCAAGCCTTCGATAGATAGATATTGAGCTTTGCTTAATTATATACTCCTCTTCCTAGCTGAAATTGAATTTGTCCTTAAGTTTGTGAACAATGAGGATTCTCCTCTTTCATGCCTTTTTGTTTGTTCTTATTAATATAAAACTCATGCATTACCTCTTAACATTCAGAATAAAGTTGAGAATTCCATTCTTAACAAGTATATAGGGAAGTTCTGTTTACCTCAAATTAATGGTCCAAATATTGGTTGATTACTGTTGTTCAAGACCAATGACTTGATATATTGCTAAACAAATTCTTTACCTAGCTTATTTGTTTCTTTATTTATATTATTTTGTGTTATGGTCGGTTATGTTTTTTATTATTAGACCAATTTTATTCACGTTCTCATACATTGACTAGTAGTTATATATATCTAGGATATTAATAAATTCAAATGTCCTTTAAAATAGTTGAGTCCAAGTTTATAGAAGAACTATCATTCTATCATTTTTTCTGCAGTATTACGGTCAGTTAATTTTTTCTGAACTATCATTCTAAAATAATTGACTCATCACGACATTTATCTATATGTTAAATGTAAATAAGTGCTTTTGTGTTATTGGAGATAAAAAAAAAAAAATCCTTTAGACCAAACTCTCACACAGGAGATGTGAATAAATATTCTGTAGTTTAAGAATGTGAATTTATTCAATTATTGTCATTTAACCGAATACAGATACATTAACTTGAGAAGCAAGACTCCTTCACATATTAAAACAATAAACGAAATAAAGAATGGCAGTCATATATTATTAAGTCCAAATCAAGAAATTTCTATATCATTTTAGTTTGAAAGAAAAGAAAACCAGTGATGCAGCAGTACTTCACTCCCTCTTGGATTTTGAGAGGGCAATCTTTCTCTGTGAAAGCATGTGTTTGAACAAGTGAGGCCACCCTGCACATAATTATAAATTAGGCCATCCAATGAGTTACAATGTGAAATTAACAAAAAAATTAAAAAAAAAAACACAGATTCATTCAAACCTGGAACATAGATTCCTAATACAACAATGGCAGCACAGTAGTTATCATGGGAGAAATTCCACTTGTTGGGCATCCTTATGCAATACTTCTCAGATGCCTGCAAAATAGTTATCAAGGAAAAAAATAAAATCATGAGATAATTAAAATACAAAATATATATATATATAGCAGGATATGAACAACCAGCAGAGACTAGAGACCAAACCATGTCTTATAAAATTCAAAAATTTGTTCTATAAAATGATTAATTACCTTAATAAAAGGCAAAGCATTGTATATTAGACCTACTTCACTAACAGCGCCTGTTACAAACATCACAAAAAAGGTGCTATATCTGCAACACAAAATATATATGTGCTATATTACTATAAGTATATTTTACTCCATGCAAAGGGACACAATTCAAAAGTTTCAAACTTCATATATACCTGAGCCATAAAAGCCAGTAAGGGGTAAAACCAAAAGCCTCTTTCATGCCATAGAAAGCATACCGAATGGTCTGCAATTATAAGTAGAAAAAAAGAAGATCATGAATTGGGTAAGAAAGTGTATATAAGCATCCACAAATTAAAATGTAACAGCAGAATATGATTATGAAAGGATAATCAGTTCAAAAATCAAAACCCACCTACTTCATGGATTTAAATTACAAAACAAAAAAGAAAAGCAAGTGATTAGGTGAATGAAGAGCAGAAAAATATTGAAATTATATTGTGTTCATTTTTGGTATACTTGCCTTAAAAGTTTAAAACAGAGAGAATGAAAATATAATATGGTGAAAGAGCAATGATGATATACTTGCCTCTGTAATTGAAACGCTGAGTAGTAGACAGCTAACCAGTATGGGAGTTAGAGACTGTCACTCAACGTAAGAACCAAGTAAGAACTTTTTAACATAAACAAATGAGTAAACTAATAATTTGGTTTCTCAACGTAACAACTCGGTCTCAGAAAGATTGAAATACAGAATTTAGTCCCTGAAAATTAAAACAGTATATTTGTTAGTTCTTTTCATGGACTAAATACTACACTGTTTTAATATTTCTAGAACTAGAATGTTAATCTTTTATTGATTAAATTATGTATTTCAATATTTGAAAGATCGAGTTGTTAAATGGCTGATTTTATGGAAAAGATAACAGCAAAAAAGTTTGATTTGCCTCGCAACAACCTCAGGGAAACTCCACAAGATGCCCCAAATTAGATACAATCTTCCACTTATCTGAAGCAAAGTTGCTGTAACTGGAGACCTCACCAATCCTTCATTATCCAAAAAAACAAAAGTTGTAAACTCTTCAAACAAATTTCCTTTTTTTTTTATAACTAAGGTAATGAGTAATGAACAATGAATTACTTACCGACTAAGCTATGAAAAATCTATCATGTCGTGGCATTCAAAACCGCACCAAGGGAAAAGGAAAAAAAGAAAACAAAGCCAAAAAAGGAAAGGAAAAGCTGAGATAATTTTCCCGAGAAATTACAATTTGGTTTCTCAGGAAACAAACACAAGGGTATTCTTCGAGTAAATTAACAATTCAGTCTTTAAAAGATCATGGAATTTAATCTTTGTATTTGAGTGAAAAGGGACTGAATTGTTAGATTACTCTGCATTATGCAAATACCTCTAATACAGCAGCAGTCTGAGCAAAAAGCAAGGGCTTTTCGGCAGCATTGTATACATGCTCATAATCTGAGTCATTCAATGTCTTCAAAACAATATACAAAACTTGAAACCTGGCGATAAAAAAATAAAATATGTGAGAAATTAGAAATTTTGAGTGATTTCTAAAGAAATGAGGCAATTAATTAGTACCATCCAACGAAAACAGTCCAGTTATAGAGAGCAAGATAGAGTCTCCTTATTTGTGAGAGAAAACTCGCCATGAAGAAAAGAGTGATATGCAGAACCAAACGAAAAGATGATAGAAAAAACAGAAGGAACTTTGCAATCCCCTTGACATTTCCATTTGTAGAAAATTTTGTGTTAATTCCAAAAAGATTAAAACGACATAATAACTGTACCTGGCTGAATAACTGAAAAGGTCAAAACTTCAAATTGATGCCAAATGTATGAGGTAGATTTCAAATCGGTCATAAATATTTTATTTGTTTCAGATTGGTTCTATATATTTTTATGATTTCTCAAATTGATCTCAAACTATATTTTAAAGGCTAAATTGCACTCAAGACTGTTTGAATTTTAGGTTAGGAGCAGTACCCCTAAGTTTTAAAACTTGACTGACAGACCTCCTGAGTTTTCAACCGTGCTCACTTAGGATCCCTAAATTTAAAACTTGACAGAAAAACCCCCTGAGCTTTTAACTTTGTTCAATTAAGACCCTTGAGTTTTTTTTAAAAAATAAGGCTATTTAGAGGTCTTAAGTGAGCGATGTTGAAAGTTCAGATGGTTTGTTTGTTAAGTTTTAAAACTCAAGGGCCTTAAGCGAGCACAACTGAAAACTCAGTGGGTTTGTTTGTTAAATTTTAAAACTCATGGGTATTTTCAGACCTCTAATTTAAAACTCAAGGGGTTTTAGTGCAATTTAACATATTTTAAAATTATGATTTAGGCTCAGTTCGTTTGCGCTACTATGATTATAATTAAAGTATGATTATAATCAAAGTTAATTATTTGTGTATTGCTATTTGAATGAAAGTTGATTATTTGGTGTGAAATTATTGAAATAGGTATGTAATGATTGTGGTTGGTAGATAGAAGGGTAAGGAAATTGATAAATTGTATAGGGGTAGAAATGGAAGAAAAAATTGGAAAAAGTAGGAAAAAGTAAGATGTGATTTGATTATAATCAAAGTGTGTTTGGATATGATTATTGCTTAAAAAAAAGTCAAATTATGTCACTGTTTGCCTTGAAAAGCGTGAAAATATGATTATAATCATGTGCAACTCTGGTGGTGATTATTTTGTTTGGTCCACCGAACTAATTTTTGCCTACGAAATGATGGACCAAAAGGACTAAAATGTAGCATCTTTCGCAAAAAGGGCCCGACATTCGGTGGACCACTCAAAAAAATGGTCCACCATTTTGCACAAGGTGAGAGAGAAAAGAACAAAACACAAGGACCCGAAATTTTCATTCAATCTGACATTCATGCTCTCTCTCTCTCTCGTCTCTCTCTCTCTCTCTCTTCTCTACCACCAATTCCGTCGCTGCCGGACCCTCCTCCAAGCCCATCCGCCTTGCCACCAGCGCCAACAGAGTACTTCGGAAGTTCTCCGAAAATTTCGCTAGATTTGAGAAAAACGAACGTTATTTGATAGCTAATCAAAATCTACTTCGTTTTTGGATCCTTCGTTTTCTTTCTTCTCTTGAGTTGCTTCAAGGGGGATATCAATTATTTTCTGATATGTGAATCTGTCAATTTCATTGGGATCTTATTGTACAAATATGGGTTTTCTCTTGTGTGTGTGTGTGTGTGTGTGTGAGAGAGAGAGAGAGAGAGAGAGAGAGAGAGAAGACAATGGCCAAAATATTAATTTCAATCCTAAACTATGTGGGCAAAATAACAATTTAGCCCAAACACAAGAATGAATATTTACAAACTAGTCCAACATTGAGGTCAATGACCATTTAGCCCTTGTGATAAGTGATTGATTGTATTAGAGTATAGGTAATTATAGGTATATATAGGGGTATAAGTGTAATTGAATGTGTTTGATTATAAAAAAAATCATGATTATAATTTGATCAGAAAAAAATCGCAAACGAACATGCTTATTACGATTATAATTAGAACAGATTATAATCAGAGCGCAAACGAACTGGGCCTTAGTTTCTCAATATTGGGAATATATTTTTTTAGAAAAAAAATTAAAGAGTAAAGATGTTTACGAAAATATCAGAGATTAAAAAATATATTTTTAATTTTCAAAGAATAAATTATAATTTTAAGATAAATTTAAAAACTAAAAAATAAATTCTTCTGATATAAAAATTATATTCATAATTTATTTTAGTGTAAATTACATTTTGGTACTTTGTTTTATGGACCGTTTTCACTTTAGTACCATATTCTTTCAAAAGTGACACTTTGATACTCTACTCTTTGCATATTAACATTTTGGTACTCTATTTTTTGCACATTAACATTTTGGTACTTTGTTCTTTCAAAAGTGACATTTTGGTACCCTATTTTTTTGCACCATTAACACTTTGGTACTCTAACAAAAATAGAGTATGATAACAAATCGTGAAAGAACTAGGTACCAAAGTGAAATCGGTTAATAGAACATGGTATCAAAGTGTTAACGGTACAAAGAATATGAGACCAAAATGTCACTTTTGAAAGAAGATGATATCAAAGTGAAATCGGTCCATAGAACAAGGTACTCAAATGTAATTTATCTTTTTTTTTTCTTTTTCCTACTTTCAGCATTTTCACCTAAAATTTGAATTTTATTCTTCAATATGTATTTTTTATTTGTGCGTTTATGATATAAGTTTTGTTCTCCATCTAGAACTTGCTTTCAAACTAATAAGGTTTACTTTCTTTTCCACATTTTGTAATTCATACTAGAGAATGTGAAATTTGAGAATGATGAAGGAGATGAAGAACCATAACTTTACAAGTTCCCACTGGTTGTTGCCTAACTCTCAATACATTTTTTTATGATGCTTTTATTTTTAATATGTGATATTTAATGTGATTGGGATATTTGATAGCATTTAATAGATATGGGGACACTTCACCAAGTAACGTCTACGTTCCTTAATAAGTTGACACATAATGTTTACAAAAATCAAATTGTTACAATTGTAATATTTAAAAATCTGAGTTATATATTTTGATTTCTTTAAGAATTGAACTGTTGATTTAATAAAAACTTAAAGAATAAAAAAAATAATTTTGTTCTATATCTTATATTATATGGCTCTACCCCTTTCTGGTCGTCCACATTTTAAAACTATAGTACAAAATTAATAATAAGAGGAAAATTATTATTTGATTCTTTCTTTTTTACTGAGTTAACGATTTAGTCCCTTATTTATTTTACATACATATTTGCGTGCCATAAATTAATAATAAGAGGAAAATTATTATTTGATCCATTTTTTTTACTAAATTAACGATTTAGTCCTTCATTTATTTTACATAAATATTTGCGTGCCCTAATATAAATATATGGGGTAGGTTGCCGGCATGGGAAGTTGGGGGAGGGTGGTGTGGGGGACGAAGTACCAACTGAAATGTGAAAGGTATGAAAAATTGGGATTGTTGATTTATAACCAAATTTTACAACAGTTAACTATACCATGCATCAACTTTCCAACTACTCAAATCCAAGCATTTAATTGAAGTCACATCTCAAATCTCAAATCAAAGATCTTTCCAACTACTCAATTTTAAATTGATCACTTACTTTATTAGTCATATATGTTTATATAATTTTTCAGGTTAATCTAAAACATATTTTATAAAAAGATATATATTAAAATATCTTTCTCATCACAAGTTTAATGGAATGAATCTAGAGTTATCGATTTTTTTGACAACCATTTTGAAGTCATCAATAAATAAGTTCAAATATATTTCATTTCATATATGAATACGACTAGTTCGAAATTACTTCATGGTTAAACAAGTAAAGTTAATCATATATATTTCATTTCAAATCCTAATATGATGAGTTTGAAATTATATATTAACTTTTGAAGAGTTTTCTTTTTCTATCAAGTTGAGATCATTAGTAAATGAGGTCAAATTGCGTCTCCAAAATAGATTTGAGATCAATTTGAAAAATTATAAAATCATGTAGGATCAATCTGAAACAAATAAAACATAAGAGACCAATTTGAAGTTTTAGCCTTATATCTTTTATAAAACGTTGCTTCTTCCTTTGCTGAACCGCCTAGACGGTGCCTTTTCGACCTTATAATTTTTCACAAACTGATTGTAATTTTTTTAGGCCTGGAGATTGTGATTACTCTAATGTAAACTTGAAAGTGCCCAACATAGGCCAAATCCAAAAATCCAAAAAGCTAGCCAATTCAACTTGAAGCTAAACTCTCAGCACAACCCTTCATTATCATTCGGATGTGTTGAACTTGGGCCAGCAAAACCCAAGCTTTGGATAATTGAGCCCATAATAGTTTAAAACCCAACCAAAGTAAGTCCTGAAGCCCATGCTCAGCCCAAATTAATGATACATGCATGCAGCCCCAAAGTAACAATTATCGAATTGATATTATTCCATGTCTTTCTCAGAACAAAAACATAAAAGATATTCTATGTCCATAATTTTTTTTTAAAAGTGATAAATTACACAGATGGTCCCTATGATTTGACCTATTTAGAGAAAAAGTCTCTGTGATCTTAAAAGTGATAAATAAGGTCTGAGAGCACTGTTAATTTTAAATGGAAAAAATCTTGAGACCTCTTTTGTTCACGGAACCCTTTTTTTCTAAATAGGCCAAATCATAGGGATCTATGTGTAATTTACCTTCTATTTTTTTTTACCTTAATATATATATATATATAATTGCATCCTTTATATATTTAGCAGTTATTAACGAGCACTATACTATTTGAGGGACACTATGATTTATGATTATGACACCAAGTCACCAACGTTACAAAGTTTGATAGTGATAGGGATTAGCACTTGGCCATATTCCATTGGAGGGAAACTTAATTGGGAATACCACAGAAAAGAAAAAAGAAAAAAACATTATTTATTAATTGCATATTGGGCAACATACTTAATAATAGTATACCACAGAAAAAGAAAAGAAAAAGCGTTTAAATTGGAAGAAAAAGGGCTTTCAGAAAAAGCATATATCCGACAGGCAACAGCTTGCAACGAATAGACCCACCAACCTCTGCTATTCAATCACTTTACCATATCTCTCTTTATTATGGATGTGGGTTTTTGACAAACTATTCATATATATATAATATCGCTATATACATTTACTTAAGTAATTAGATTAAAGAAGAGCTAGATAACTTGTTCAAAAAAACAAAAGAAAAAGAAGAGCTAGATAACAAAGATTTTCTCAATCAATAAGAAATTGTCTTGTGAGTTTGATTTTTGTTATTGATGTGAGGACATTCTTAATCAGTAATCTATAATTGTTTCTTTAAAAATTCTTGAATATGAAGTTATATTCGGACTCTGATGAACTTTGAGACTCAATTTATATAATTGTTCGTTTGAAAAAAAAAGAAAAAGAAAAGAATAACCCACAGATAGCATGTGATAATTACTATTTAACTTAAATATGTGTATAATTCATGATCTCAAGTGGAGGATTTATATATATATATATATATATATATATATATTTTTATGGTTTCCTCAAAAGTTGCTTGGTTATTAAATTTAGAAAGTGTACTTTTGGTCTCATAACTTTGACAAAGGTCTCAATTTGGTCACATAATTTTTTTTATTGTAATTTTAGTCCCATAACTTTGGCAAAAGTATCAATTTGGTCTCAAACTTTTGAAAACGTCTAACCGTTGGTTTCAAGCTGATTTCCATCCATTATTTTCCGTTAAGTCCACTTTACTCATATTTGCCACGTTATTATTCAACTCAGTATGTCAGATCATCTTTAACGGCATAAAATGAATGAAAATCATTTTGTGACCAACAGTATGTGAGACGTTTTCAAAAGTTATGGGACCAAAATTGAAAAAAAAAAAGTTATAGAATCAAATTGAGACCTTTGCCAAAACTATGGGACCAAAAGTGTACTTTATCCTTTAATTTAGTAAAGCCTATCAGAGTGAAAGATGTTTTTTTTTTAAAAAAAAATACATTGTTAGCCTCCAAGATGCCAAAAGCTGCTTTATAGATAAATTATAATTATTTGCATTATGCTCATTGTTGAGAAGAATATAGTTTTTCTATGAAGGCACCAATCATGGTAGTGTTGATAGCAAAGTAATAAAATTGACAATATATAAGGTAATGATTGATATGACTCATCAGTTGTTCGTTTAAAAGATTTAGGCAAAAGTACTATTTTTGTCCCCAAATTTTACACCAACTGTCAATTTTATCCCCAAACTTTTTTTGCTGTCAACTTCGTCCCCAAACTTTACACCAACTCTAAATTTCATCCCCAATCTTTTTTTGCTGTCAATTTCATCCCCAAACTTTACATCAAATGTCAATTTCATCCCCGATTTTTCACATTTTCGTCAATTTTATCTTTTGACTAACTTCTTTTAATAAATTAACGACAGACTGCATCCTATTATAAAAAGAAAAGGACCTTAATATAAGAGATTTATTTTGTGTTTTTGGGTAAATTCACTTAAAATCTTAATTTACTTCATTTTCTTATGTTTTGATCCTATTATAAAAAGAAAAGGACCTTAATATAAGAAAATAAAACTTTTGGGGATGAAAGTTTATTTTCCTCTTTTTTTAACGGAAAAATGGATGGAAAACGTTAGAGGGACCAACTTTTTCAAGTTTTGCATAACTGGGGGACCAATATGGAACAAAAAATAACTGGGGGACCTATTTGGAACAAGGAGCATAACTGAGGAACCAAAATAGGACTTTGGCCTAAAAAAAAAGTAAAATTTGTCATTTCAACTTTTGGTCAAAACCTTATTTTGATCCCTAATAGTTATCTTGAATTTCATTTTGGTCTCTAATATTTTTTTCTATTTTGGTCCTTGATGTTTTTCAATAGTTTCATTTTGATCCATGATTGTTAAATATAATCATATCTCTCTTGTTTTGAGTTTAAATGCGACAAAATCGAAGCTATGGATTATTTTTTATGATTTTTTTTTCTTTACCTAGCTAGAGCCGTCGACAAATAAAGTCGAATTAGACTTGAAATCGAGTCCGAAAATAGACTGCTCATTTTATGATGTTGGTTATACCTTTCGTGTCTTAAGTCTACATATGACGAAATTAGAATTATATTCTACACAAGATTGTGTTGCAGGATTACATGTACGAATGCGCCGTGCATACATTGTGATGCGGTGCATAACAATGGGAGTCACGACACAAGATATGTGTTGTGACCTGCACTATGTCACGACCCGTCTATGAAGGCTCAAGAATTCTCTAGAATTCTCTCCATAAGACTAGAGAATGAAAGAATTCTCTAGAAAGTATTAGAATTGTGTAGAATATTCTAGAAGTGTGTATAATGATCTAGAAGTGTGTGAAATCTTCTAGAAGGGTGTAGAACTATCTAGAAGGATCTAGAAGTCTCTACACAACTCTAGAAGGATGTAGAAGGTTCTAGAAGCTTATGGAAGCCTAATAGTCTAGATTATGGTAGAAGGCTCTAGAACTTTATGGAGATGTAAAGATACTTCATGTACATAGTAAAGATGTGTAGAAGAGTCTAGAGGAACATTATAGACCGTAGGATCAAATAGATCTCCACCGTCCATTGATGAGGTGGAATGACTATAAATAGAGGTAGAGGCATTCATTTGTAACGAACCAAGAGTTGAGTAACCAAGAGTTGAGTGGTAATTGAGTATTTAGTGGAGCATTCCTAAGTTCTTCATCTCTTGTGTTCCCTTAATCACTTCCACTACTCTCTTGAGTGTGAGTTGTGAGAGTTTTGAGAGGCTGACTAGTACTTAAAGGCGAAACTACTAGGCCGCACGGTCACTTGGATAGGGTGAAAATCTAAGTCCGTGACAACTATGATGTAGGCATAATGATTATGAAATAATAATTTGATCAGATTATAAGTTGAAAAATTATATTAAAAATCTATAAACAAACGAAAATTATTTCATTTAATTAAATTATAGTAATAAGCTTATAATCTAATTATGAGTGGGGCCAAATAAATACCAATTCATTGTATATAATAAACAATATTGATCTTTTAAGTTTTTTTAAAAAATAATTTAAAATAAACAAAATAAAACTTCTAAGAAGTTGGACTTTCTGTGAAATCCTGGTAGAAAATATTTAATATTTTTGTCCTAAAAAACGAGTACCGAGACAAAGATAAGCTCAAAGAAAGAAGAATGTATACGATAGTACGTAATGGTGTATAATATCAAGTTAAAGTAGGCAGTCAAATTTTGACCCACAACGTCTTTCTTTAATAGGACAACTGGCTTAAGCATTTTTATAGTTTCGCATTTTCTTACCAAACAATCAAAATTTGATGGGATCCCATAAATATATACCAACTTTAATGCTAGCTAATTATGTTGATATATTTCTCACCATCAATGTATCTGATTAACCAAGATGTACGTTTATTTCTTAACATATAAAAGTGTGTTATTTACGCTTGTGGAAAGATCTCGTTTAGATTCTTTATGCAGTTTTAATAGCAGATATATGATTTTATGCTTATTTTGGGCTTCATCTACTTCAACTTCAATTTGGACCATTGTTGATTGTAATCGCTAATGTACCATTACTCAAGTCAAGATAAACTTTTATGCTAACATCATAATTTATTGTGTTTATGTCATTATTTAGCATGGGAATGTTTAAAAAAGCTAAGCAAAAATTCAGAAAATGTTATTGTCCTTTTAGCTCTTATGTAAAATATTTTCTGAACTACAAGAAAATAATGATAAATATCTAAAATTTTTACGTGTAAAAACTTTCTAGTTGTTACAATTTTTTATTTGAAATTAATAATTTTGACTATTTTTTTATTAAACTATGAATTCCTTCCGTCTATCCGGTATACGGCTTAGACGAAAGATTAATTTTATTCAGGTTAAGAAAAAAAAAACAGTTTGAGCCCTTCTAACAATGTTAACATTAATAATCAAATCTGATTCCTCTCACTTAGGATGCATCTCGCTAACTACTGTACTAATATCTAAATGCAAATAGTAGACTAAATGTGAGTACCTCTTCTAACAAATATTCTTTACAATTTTAGTCTTACAAGTTTCTCTAAAATTTTATTTTTGGTTCTAACTACTGAATGTACTCATATGGATATCTTTCTTGTTTCAGGTTCGAATGCGATAAGTCCATAGTTTCATATTGATTTTGACAAGTAATTTTTCTATCCAATTGGAACGGTTAGTAAAGAAGGTTAAATTAAACTAGCAAAATTGATTATATCTAATCTCATGTCCAAATGTAACAGAGTTTGGAGTTATAATTATTCTTGATGAGTCAATTTTTTTGTCTGTTGGGTATTGATAAGGCATTCCCTAGGAGTGATTCCCCTCGTAGCGATTCCCTTTAACGGCCTCTAACGGTCATCTTTCTCCCCATTGAACTAATCTTATCTAAATAACTTGACTCAACTGCCTTGTAACTGTCATAACGGCCTCCTCGACTTGGCCTCCAAGGTAACAACTTTCTTATCTTCCCAAACGCTTATAAATAAGTCTCAGTTCCACAATTAAGGTACACACTCTTTCTCATTCTTAAACTGAGTCTACAGTGTTTTCCCATTACTCTCATTGAACACTTATTGACTTAGGCATCAGAGTGTTTACGAGGGGACCAACCCCTTTGTTTTCCTCTTGCTGGTTCATCTTCGTATCCTGAGGCTCTGTTCAACACTGCCTCCTATTCCGTTATCTGGAAATCGCAGCCTCATTAGGTACCATTAGCGAATGAGGTAAAATTGAACTTTAAAGTGTGTTTAAGACTAATGCTTCAAAAATTTTTACTTTTTGATCCTAAACTCACTTTTGAGCTCAATTGGACATCATTTAATAGCAGCCTCAACTGAACAAAATAGGACTCATAAAAAATAACCCATAACCCGAGCTATTTTTCTTAGTATCCAACATGCTAAATCTGGGTTTAGATTATATTGTTGTTGAATCAAATTGCAAGCTAGCTGTTGATTTTGTTTATTCTCAACTTTATGATCATCATCATTTTGCTCCCATTATTCACTCTATCATATTAAGCTCGCCAAGTTTCAACAGTTCTCAGTTCAACATGAGTTGCGTGAAGCCAACTCTTGTACAGATGTTATGGCTAAATATGCTTTGAAGGAGAGATCACCTTTTGTTTCTTTCGATTGTATGCCTAGTTTTATTAGTTCTATTTGTTTTGCTGACTTTTGCGGTGTGGTTGTGCCCCGTATTATAGGCATTGACTGATGTACTCTTGATCTCTTGATCTTTTTTACATATAGCTTCTTTTTTATGAAAAAAAAAGAGAATAACCCATAACTTCAAACTCGTCATAGTTAGACTTGAAATGAGGGAAATATGACTAACTTTCTTTATTTGACCGTGAAACGAATGACCACTTTTAGTGTTTAATTTGATTTCATTTGCTGACGTCCCCAATTGAACATAAAAAGAACTCATAAAAAACAATACAACTATAGACTTGCCACATTTAATCTTAAAACGAGAGTTATATAATCACATTTAATAATTGAGACTAAAGAGTGAAACTTTTAAAAAACTTATAGAATTAAAAGTGTAAGGAAAACAAGGAAAAGAGGATTATAATCTGTTAGAAAATAAGATAGTGAAAATATCCCAAGAGGGGGGGTGAATTGGAAACTTTAAAATCTTTTCCTGAAAATCCGTTCCTTGAAAAGCTTCCAGAGGAAGTATGACAGTTCCTTATGCTTAGAAGAGTATATTCAAAAACTAAGTTGTTCCTGAAAATATATTTCCTTGAAAAATCCTTGTGAGGAAGTCTGACACTTCTTTGAACGTACTTCCTTGAAAATACTATCAGGAAGTGTAACTCTTCCTTAAGTATACTTCCTTGAAAAATATTGTTAGGAAATAACAATGTTCCTGGACGCAGCTTCCTTTAAAATCAGTGTAGAATAAAATGTTCAGGAAGAGCGTAAAAACAGTTTCCTTAACAAAAATAAATATTCAGGAAATGTAAAGAGTTAAGTTAAGGAACAAACACACCAAAACTTTTAGTGGTTCAAATAAGGGTATGATCCTTGATACGGAAATTCCCCTTATCCTACATCCACACCTCTAACCAACCAGCTAGAGGTCTCTTTATATATTTTATCAAAATATAATCTGCACGAAGCTTGGGATCACCCTACAGGTTTTACAACTTAACCCACATATGCTCTAAGGCAAGTCTCTCGGTATATTACTCCTTACGGAACCACACACGGCTCACCTACAAAGGTTTCACCCTAGGAGTTCACCTTCACTTCCTTAAAGCATACAACACGGGATAACCAACTTGGTTTTACACACAACCCAAATGACTCTAAGGAAAGTCTCTAAGTATATTGCTCTATATGGAACCACACACGGCTCACCTACAAAGGTTTCACCCTAAGAACTCACTTTCACTTCCTTAAAGATTTTACACTCAAGAATACAAGATGAGAAAATTTCTGGTTTATCTCACAAAGAGATTTTCGCTCAGGAACAAGAAGCACAAAGCTTCAGGAAATCTGCACACAGCAGGAAGGTCTTCTGCACTTAGCAGGAAGGATGTCTTCTGCACACAGCAGGAAGGTCTTCTGCGCACCTCAGGAAGACTGCACTCAGCAGGAGGAAGCCTAAATGTGGAGAACTGATGATTTTGCACACAGCAACTTTCTAGATCGCTTCTCTCTTATTTTTCAACTTCAGAACTTCATTCTTTTATACAAAACCAGAGCTAGCCGTTGGAGAAGATAGGAGTGAATGCTTCAAACGGATACTTCCTCTAATTTTGTAAACCACAATTAATGGTGAATCTGATTTTAATTGACCTGCAAAATAAGAGCTAAAATTAGCTTGTGGAATTGATCTTGATTAGCTGAGATTATGGGCAGACTTTGTGTAATTGGAGTATGATTATTACTTAATTCAAAGTCAGACCTTTTCAATTTACTTTATTTCCTAAACAAGGACGGTTTAGCATTTATGACAAAATAAGGAAATAAAGAATTCCAATTTGCCAGTTTTTCTTAATAAAGCACCTTTAAGAGAGAATTATATTTCATGCCTTTAATATGTTTATTTCCAAATGAGGCATATATCAGACTTTTATTTTTCGCTTTAATAAAGCATGAATGAAGTTTCATAGACCAAAGAATAATTATAAGATCACATTTATGCTTGAATTGGTCCAGAAAAGTAA
Source organism: Chamaecrista fasciculata (assembly GCA_003254925.1). Taxonomy (NCBI): domain Eukaryota; kingdom Viridiplantae; phylum Streptophyta; class Magnoliopsida; order Fabales; family Fabaceae; genus Chamaecrista; species Chamaecrista fasciculata. The sequence continues at coordinate 59,230 of QANZ01019608.1, forward strand.
TTTGGACTAAAAACACATTTTGGCCACAATATAGGATTTAAAGATGAATAATATTGGGCTTAATCCAAAACTACATATTGGGACATCAAACTCTCAGTTTATGCAATATAGTCCCTACAAGACATATTCTCATATAATACATTAAGCATACATAAATATGAATATTAGGCCTTGAGATAAAACATGAAATGGGACAGAAATATATTCAGAAGTTGCAGATTAGTCCCTGTGTTTGATAAAAGATAACAGATGTTGCAATATAGTCCAAACACATAGTTAAACAAAATTTTTGCAAATTATCAAAAACATAAATAATTAATTATATCAAAATTTAGTCCAACATAATCTACTTCCAAGATAAGTGACCAAATATACATTTTCACCAATCTAATAATTAATAACAAATTAAGTCAAGGATCTATATATATTCAATTATTGAGAAAATCTAATTAGGATAATTCCCAAGAAAGAAATCATAAATAGATAATAAGAAGCGGAGAACAAGCAAAAGAGAAGTTAAATTAATTATAGACTGTTTTACCACAAAAAATTAATAATAATTATAGACTGCTCTCAACCTGCGTATCATGGAGGAATAAAGAGGATTGTAATTTGTAAGAACAATAATAACATGAAGAAGAACAATGTCTTTGTCTTTACTATTAATTTCATCGATGGCTAATCCTCATATATAGTTAAGGTAGATTCCTGGTAGGACAAAAGAAGGAAGGAGAAGAAGCAAGCATGAAGCATAAGGCCCCATTTGATCTAAAGTTTTTGGCTTTCATCCACAGGGACCACTGTACTGTCGGTGCTCACAGTAAAAGCAAAGCTTCATTGAAAAAAGAAAAGAAAAAAGAAAGCACTTCCAAAAATTACACACACACCCACCTTCAACGGTCTAATAAAATCTTACTCCTACTACTATATTACCACACCATCCACATTCAACACTTGTGATTCTGTGTGGCATTGATTTCATTTGCCTCTCTCACTCCGTGATTCTCACTCTAAAAAGCAAAAAAAATCCATCTTTTTTGAAAAAGACGCAACCCCATTATTATTCAATTCGGTGAGAAAGGCCAGGTGTCCATGTGAACTACATACATGATACATTTCACAACCCGAAAGAGAAAGGACTATTATTACAATAACGGGTTTGCTTTGGCTTCTCTGTTCATTTCTTTCTTTCTTTCTTTTCTCTCTTATTCTTATCTTCCTCCATTGATTGTCTCTTCTGAAGGGAAGAAAGAAAGCTTGTCACTTTCTAGGTCTCTCTCTTTGAGCTCCGCGCGATGATGATGGAGCTCAAGCACCATAATCACTATCACTCTCACAGAAGAGGACCGACACTTGTTTCTCTCTTCCCTGCATTTTTCTCCTTCATTTTGTTCTTTCCTTTGGCCTATGCTTCGTCTTCCTTTAATCCGGTATGTTCTGTTTAGCTTGGTTTTCTGCTCCTGATTTTTTTACCTTTTTTTTGGGGGGGGACTTGTAGTTTTAGTGGGATATGAACATATGCTGTTTTATTACCCTTTTTTTTTTTTTTTTTT
>QANZ01019608.1:60799-113693 GCA_003254925.1 Chamaecrista fasciculata
TTTTTTTTTTTTTTTTTCCTGAAGCCTATATTTATTTTCTACTGTTAACTGTGATGTTTTTGCTTAGTTCTGGATTCTGGAATATGATGTTTTTCATATTCTTCTTGTTCAATGTTGATTGAAGTTTTAAAAAGTGTTTATAAAGGGAATTGAAGTTTGATCGTCTTTCTTGTGATTAATGGGGAAGAGAGGTGTGAGAAGGTCGTTAATTTCGTTATTTTGAGTAGTTATTGAAGTGAGACTAAGAAAAAGAAAAGGTTGTAGCAGTGACTTGAAGTTTTATCCGATTAATCAAAGCATTCAAATAGCTCCGGTTGCTTGAATCTTGATTAGGGGACTCTAACTAATAGGTTTTAAGATAGTTAATTTTTGTGAACCAATTGAAATTATGAATCCTTTAGCTTGGCATTACAAAACCTAACCAAAAGCGGGTTTCATTTGTTTCTTTCCCTTTGCTATTTATGAGTACATGGATATGCTTTCTGTCCTATGGAATTGTTTGTGTTATTGTTTTCTACTGTTAACTGTGAGACTTCTTTTGGAGACTTTAAGATGATGCAGTAAACCTGTCGTAATGACTGGTGTGCAAAAGTGTCGTGATCCTTATTTTGAATAGTTGTTTGGATATTTTGGATGTATAGCACCAAAAATTAACCAAAGTGTTTATATATAAAAAAAAATAAATTAAAGTGAGTGAATCTAGCTGCAAACATCTTATCTTTTGTTTTTTTACCTTTTTTATTATTCTAACTCTTACAAGGCAACTTTATCCTTATTGAGCTTTGAGGACATCATTTACTAAATACAGGAATGCGTATTGTGATGTTCAAAATCAGAAGACTTTTGTATAAAAATATAGCATGGTGTCCACCAAGGAAAACTCATTTACTAGTTTTCTTCAATGATCATGCTATTCTTGTTTTTGGATTGCTTCACATGCCATTAAATTCTGGTGTCTTATTACTTGAAAATTTGTTTTTATAGGAATTGGGTGCTATAAAACCTAGACACTCACGTCTTCTCAGGAGTGCTGTACAACGTGAAACTGTAAGAGCTGATTGAGCAGTAAATTCAACTTCAAATTATTTACCGACTGTACTTAACAATGTCTGTTCATTATATGTATTTTATTTAATCTCCATAATTCTTCTTGTGTAGTCAACATCACAACTTTCTTATTTGTGGAATTCTCTTGAGAACCAAGGATGGAAATCTTTTGTTGAATCTAGAAATAAACCATGTAAGTGATGTTAATTCTATGCACTTTACCTTATTTTGAGATAAAGGTTTTCAACTTTGAGAGGTTAAGTAATATTCAGAGGGGAAGGGTGGATCTGACATGTAAACTCAATTGATAAATTTGTACAAGTTTACTTCAATAAATAGCTATTATATATGCATAATTAGTAAAAATAAGATGAAAAAAAAATTCAAATAACATATAAACTCAAATGTAATGCATACATAAGTACTTAAACTTTTCAAGTCCAAGATATTAGACATAGATATTCAAACATTCCAAGGCAAGCAAAAGAGGAAAGTTATGTTTGTCTAAACGTTGCTTGACTTCATTTTATGTCGCGTGATTAGGCTTAAGGGCTTAGGGCACTTGACAAGTTTTGTCTATATGGGAATGTAAACTTGTACAAGTTTAAGAGTGAACTTGAGAGTTTAACAACTATGGATCACTAATTATTTTGGTACTTCAATGGTTCATGATATCTTTATGTGGCTGAAAACTTAACACTTGATTGAATCTGAGCAGCATTACCAGAGATGTCTGAGGGATATATCCAAGTGTTTCTCGATGGAGGCTTGAACCAGCAGAGGATGGGGGTAGGTATTTAAGGCCTTTTAAGAAAACCAAAATCTTTGATATCTGTATATGTAAAAGATGTTTGATTTGTACCATGTTTATTATTTTGGTGTAGATATGTGATGCAGTTGCTGTTGCAAAGATACTAAATGCAACTCTTGTAATCCCATACCTCGAAGTAAATCCCGTGTGGCGAGATTCAAGGTACTTGTAGCAGACATCCTTCCTTGCATGTTTGTTTTATTGCATATCTCACCAATCGCTGGATGCCAGTGATTTATTATTCTGAGGATGCATATATTTCTCTGCAGCTCCTTCATGGATATATTTGATGTGGATCACTTCATTGATGTATTGAAGGATGATATTTCTATAGTTAAAGAGCTTCCTGAAGAATTTTCCTGGAGCACAAGGGAGTATTATGCTACTGCTATTCGAGAAACCAGAATTAAGGCGGCTCCTGTCCATGCAACGGCCAACTGGTATCTGGACAATGTTTTGCCGGTCCTACAGAGGTTGGTGGTTATCTGAACCCTTTAGGCTGTTGAGATATATATTTGACTATGAATGACTAGAGTTTTTCAGGATTTTTCTTTCAAGTGTGCTATATATTTTATACATAACTATAACTATTCAGGAACTTGCTACGTCAAATTGTCAAACTGAGAAGTGAGAACACCTACTGAATTGTATTGATGATTAGTATATCTTAATTGTACTTAACAAGCACATGGCAGAAATACCCTTCTCTGATATAAATAAAACTTTTCTATGAACAATTGGTTAGGCTTATGGGAATATGGCCAAGACCTTCAGCACTCTGTCTGCTTAGGGCATCTTAATGTGTCTCAGGGTGCTCCATGCAACTTTTTATTTTATTTTATCAGTTATGGCTGGTAAAATTTGTGTAAATGAGATGTAGCAAAGCATCATACCAGGAATTTTTCGGTCTTGACCTCTGAAGTGATTTCCTTTCTGAAGTTCTAAGCAATCATCAAACCTCTTCCATGTAGTGATCCCATGTGTTATTATTGGATGCTACCTTTTATGTTGAAATTAAAGTTTATGGTAGATTTCATGGATGTGAGGATATTGGAACAAATGGATCCATGGTTATATACTTACAATATTAGAATGTAAAGATGATCCTTGGTAGCTTTTATGATAACATGACTGAGTTTAAGGTGTATAGTGTTATGATGTTATCACTTTATTTTCTCTCTAAACTTTAAACTCTGATTCCCTATTTTGTCAATTGTCGTCTATGTCCCAGTTATGGTATTGCCGCAATTGCCCCATTTTCTCATCGTCTGACTTTTGACAACCTGCCAATGGATATTCAACGGCTACGCTGCAAAGTCAACTTTCAAGCATTAGCTTTTGTTCCTCACATCAGAACACTTGGAGATGCTCTTATAAACCGTCTTCGCTATCCACAAGGCTCTACTGGAGAAATGGGCACCAACATCCTCCTGCAAGACTTCACTAGTGCTAATGACAAGAAAAATGCAGGAAAATTTGTTGTTCTACACCTTCGGTTTGATAAGGTATTGCTCTGATCCATCTATTGATGAGCATCAATATGTATGAGGTCATAATGTTTCTCTTTCTTTATTTTATTTCAGTGCTGCAAATTTTCATGAATTGCCTATGTGCTTAGGTTGCATACTTGCATTCGGTGGGTTCTGGGTAATTCAATAATCAGTTAATTACTTATCAGGAAATGGGAAAGGGTTAGTGGAAGAGAAGGAACATTTTATATGTGGAAGAAAGGAATTTCATTCTGTATAATAAATAATTATGCCTTCCTAATTTTACCGAAAAAGAAAGACACCCCAAATAACAGATGGGGTTGGGGTTGACTTTGCATGCATAAAGCACCATACAACGCTTCCTACATGATGAAGAAAAAATGGATGGAAGGAAAACACCATTTGGCATTATTTAAATTGTCTGACACTGGATATATAAAAATTACACCTTCCATTTATTGTATTAAAAGTGCATTTGAAACATCTCAAATAATTGTCAAATTGATACAGTTGTGGGTGAAAATTTTCCGTCATCTACAATGTAACATACGGGGTTTTGTATGGAATCTGAATCAGGGTGTTCGAGGAATTCTTCACTCGATCCATCCGGATATTTTGGATTACACACTCATTCTGTATTCTTACATGATTTAATTGTAAATTTGGAGCCTTGTGTTTTAAAGCTCTTTGATCTCTTACAGGATATGGCAGCCCATTCAGCATGTGATTTTGGTGGGGGCAAAATTGAGAAATTGGCTCTTGCAAAGTATCGGCAGCGGATTTGGCAGGGCAGGGTTCTTAATTCCCAATTCACTGATGAAGAATTGAGGAGTCGGGGTCGTTGCCCAATGACACCAGAAGAGATTGGGTTGCTGCTAGCCGCTTTGGGATTCGACAACAGTACCCGTTTATATCTTGCCTCACACAAGGTTTGTTGGTGTTTTTTTTTTTTGCCACTGACATTTATCCATTTGATTTTTGTCAAACACTACAACTAGAAAGTGACATGCTTCTGTTTTTCAGGTATATGGTGGAGAAGCAAGGATTGCAACTTTAAGAGAATTATTTCCTATGATGGAAGACAAAAAGAGCCTTGCTTCGTCTGACGAACGTTCGCTGATAAAGGGAAAAGCTTCACTATTAGCAGCTCTTGATTACTATATTGGCATGCATAGTGACATCTTCATCTCTGCTTCCCCAGGCAATATGCATAATGCGATGGTGAGTAAATGCTTTTTACAGAGGTGGCATCTTAATGTGTCTCGGGGTGCTCCATGATATCAATATGCATGTTGGATCCAATAGATTTTGCATCTAGATCATAGTCGAAGGGGGTTATTTGTATTTTTTTTATACATGAAGGCATGCCTTTTGGGCACCTAAACACTTTATGAACAATCACGTTAAAGGAAAAAATGCTAAAAGTTGCAAATAACTCCCTCAACTATCAAACTTTGCAAATAGCCCCCTTCAACTATGATCTAGTTGCAAATAACTCCATCAACTATCAAACATAGCAAATAGCCTCCTCTAACTATGGTTTAGTTGCAAATACAAAATGCATGGTTTTGTGAACTAGCAAAAAAACTATGCTTTTGGCACATACAAAATAATGACATTTAGTTATGTGAACTGGTAAAAATGCATGGTGCCTTTTTGAGAGTGGATCCTCTTCAGTGTGGATGGTAGTACATTTTCTGTAATTTACAGAGAAATATAGGAATAGGTAAAGAGAGAAAGTGGGGACTCTATCCATTTATTATTTTTAGACCCACACTTTCTCTTTCTACTTTCCTCTCTCTAAAATGTAGAGAATGCACCACCACTCATACTTCTGAGGATCCAAGGTCCGTGTGAAAAATCCCTCTTGAGAATGTCACAAATTGATCAAAATGTTGTAATGTTGATAGGTTGGACACCGTACATACCTGAACTTGAAGACCATAAGGCCAAACATGGCATTAATGGGCCAACTGTTCCTAAATAAAAGCATTGAGTGGTCAGAATTCCAGAAAGCAGTAGTGGAAGGACACCAAAATAGACAAGGTGAACTCAGGCTGAGAAAGCCAAAACAATCACTTTACACGTATCCTGCTCCTGATTGCATGTGCCAAGCTTAATAATAATAATGTATTTAATATAATAGTTCACCAATGTAGTCTCTGTATTTTATTATATTTATAGTTCAGTGCCTTATTATTTAACATTTGTAACAGATGAATAAGAGCATTTCCACTCTCATATGTATTCATAGTCATTGTCATATATATAAAGTTTTATTATATGTTCTTGATTAGAGTGCTTGATGGCTGTATTGTGGGATCTCATTCATGTTGAACAGTAGCGTTCTTAGCAGGAGCAATATTGATCAGTATTATTTCCAGGATTCCATATTTTAAGATCCAAGGTTGTTAATTTCTCCTGCTAATTTATTTAAATAGCTTCTTTCAGTATAGCGAATTAGCGATAGATTAAGGAACAAAAAAGAACAAAACGAAAAGAAAGGAAAGGAAAGGAAAGAGAATAATGGAATAAACTTACCTTATTTAGAAATTTAATATGAAATAGGTGGAAGTTTCTTTCTATATGTTTTTTTGTTTAAGTTAGGAGGTGCTATAATGGAAGTTTTCCTCTTCTATTTTTTGTTCTCAATTAGAAGAATATGGCAAAGGTAAATATATTTTAACTAGGGTCTTTATAACAAGGTTTGAGTCTAATATCTTATCTATAAAGATTGAAATATTTATTACTCCAATTAATTGCTTCAATCAATCACTTTTTGATTTTATTTAATTTCATTTTGGTTGTGTACATTCTGAGTAATCCAGACCTGAACCGTGTTGGATACTTGATTATAACGTGAGTTTTTCAATAAAGATAGTTGCATTTACTATGTCTCAAAATTCAAAATCTTGTTGAGCAATACTGAATCACTTACCAACATTCACTATGTTGCAATAATAAGCCACTTGTTGTTTGATCTAACCTTGAGTTGGTGACTCTATTTAATTTTGATAGTTGAAACTATAAAGGTTTTTTTTTTTTTTTTTTTTTTTTTTTGCATAATTTTGTATTCTATCTTTTTCTATGATATATATCCAAGGTACTAAGTATACTCTTCATTGCAATTTATTATTGACAAGTCGATACATGATTAATCCTATTTATTTGCTGGCCAAAAAAAAATCCTATTTATTTATTTTTAATGTATTGAGCACATATTTTTCTTCAGAGACGATATACCTAAAATATTTTTGTTATTTGACCAAGTATTGCAACTACTACTTGTCATGTGTTCCAAATGATTATGTCTGAAACTGTGAATCATCATTTTATATATGGATGGTGACATAGAGATAACATTAAAAGCAACTTAATGATCGATGAATTAGATTGAAAGAAAATATTTGTGAAGGACTCTACTGACAATGTAAATGCAAGTGAGAAACGAAAATGAAAGTTTGTTCTGATGGACTGTGCAGAGGATAGCTCAAGACCTTTTTAAGAACAATTGCAGGACATTGCAGAAAATGAAGATATATAATTATATATATACAAATTTCTGTTGTGGGGTGCTTCATTATAGTTTGCAGATACATCACCAACCAGAAGCAACAAATCTTTACTTATCTTTCTCATTCTCAACCATTGAAAATCTGTTACCACTCTGGCTTGCAGCCATTTCTTTAGCCTTTGGATTAGTAGTTGAATCTATTCCTTCCTCAATAGGAAGATATCTCTTGGATCCCTCCAAGGCTACACCAAGTATTATATTCTCTTCAAGAACAGGCCTTGATATTTGAGGCTGTTTCAATGGCATATTCTTTGAACGTCCACCTGATCCTTTGTCACCATTATTGCTTGATGATGACGATGATGAAGCAGGAATCATATTACTCCTAGTGCTCTTCTGGGTATCATTTAATACTGATCCAGTCTTATCAGGAGCTCTTAGATTTTCCTTTAAGATAGTATTTGACTCCAATTTCACCAGCTCTTGTTCATCCACTTCAGGATTGGGTATGGATGTTGGCGCATTGACATTGTTGTCTATGTTGGAGTCAAGTTTGGTCTGCACTGCTGTCTTGTTATCTGCTTCACCGGATGTGCTGCGTGCTGGTCGGCTTTTTGCCTTGTCACCTGAACTGATTTTATAAGGTGGTTCGATTATTATAGAACGGTTTGTTGACACTGTTTCAGTACCAGTAAATGCAGAATCCTCATATGGCTTGTTGTCCAAGTCAGTGTCACGGTAAATTTTCTGTAGAGTACGAATCGGTGTTGCAAGTCTGGCTTGGTGGTGGCCAATAACTCTAAGAAGATCCAATAGTATAGTTTCCTATGTCCAAAGATCAATCTTAGAATCAGCATTTGAATAAGACGGTATTATTATAACAGACCAAGGAAGGACCTCGCAACTGTAAAATGAATAAGCAGACACAGTCCCATATTCGACAAGCTAGTTTGTAGAAATTATAAACTGATAAATGACTAAGAAGGAAGAAATTGATACGGAATTATTTAAGTTTATATGATTAAAATATTTGACTCCAAATATCAGTTGGTAGATTTTAAGGGTGAAATGAAAGTGAAGTGTGGAAGTTGAGGAAAAGCAAAAACAAAAGCAAAAGGGTGGCTAATTTTCATTACACCAGAAGACATAATATATGAGAGTGAAAAGCACAAGTTTCTACCAACTCCTTTCCTTAAGGAGAAGTACCCTCTTTTCAAAGGCTGAAAATAATAACTGCTGCAACTTAAACAAAATGCACTACATCCCATCAATTACGTTATAAAATACTCAAAAAATAATGGGTTTGGTGTAGTGTATACCTGCTTTGTATCACTAGACTTCATCACAAAGAAAGGGACCTTCAGGATAAAAAAGTTACTTGTATATCTCTTCTTTCTAGTGACCAAGGGAAAACGGAGAGGGGAGGAAGAAAAAGTTAAGGCTTTCTACAACATTTTATTCTCTATGAATATGAGGCTTGTAATATTCGTAGTTCATAGAATTGGTCATCTGGAATTCTACAAGTTTATAGGGGCTAAGTAGGCATTGTAATAAAGCAGCAACAGAGTTTGACCACAGACTTAACTCTTTGGGGCACAGGGAAAGGGAAAGAAGTTTCACATCTGATTATTCAAGTTTTTCTTTAATTCTTTTTATCTGAAATTCACAAACCTGAAAAAGAGCTTCACGAGTGAAGTTCTTGATTGTTTTAGTTAATAGTCTGTTATCAATAGTGGACAACATCTCTTCAAAACTTATGAAGTTTGATAATTAGTGAATTATGACTTTATGAGGACAGATTGATGTATAACATGACATATTCTTGATAAATAAGGAAGTAGTCTTTACCTTAACGCACAAATATTCTTCATAATGTGAGCTCTTGACAAAACAAGACACCAATATCTGCCAATGACATGGTAAAAGATGAGATAAGAATATAGGTATACACTGCCACAGATGAATGCAAGTATAAATATAGAAATGGACAATAGTTTAATTTATTTTGAAGTCCATAAAATGAGAAAAGCATATCTAATTGCAATAACATAAGGGAAGTTGTTGATGCAACTTTTCAGTATATCTCTGCACAAGTAGATACCTATGTTCATGTAATTGAACCAGGTGTAAGCTTATTCAGATGTCTACAATAGTCCTTGACATGACATTTTTTAAAGTTCTTGGACTTAACTGTATAAACTCCATCTACTTATTTTTTTAGTTATTCATTAAAACTACCTGAATTTTAGTTAAAGAAGTGCATCTTCAAGATTAGTGGACAAAATCATCCTGGGCACTCTATTTTAACATTTATAATATAAAATAAAATTAGTAAACTTGACCAACACACTAAACATAATATTAAGAACAAAAATTTCCATTATGTGGCCAAAAGACAAGGAAAAAGATCCAAATGTTTTTGTAGTGTAACTTGTAGATGTTCCCTTGTCATAATGTCATTCTTTTAAACCATATAATCACAAATAATATCCATAGGTAGCACCATTAAAGCTTAGCCCAAGAAAGTATTGGATGTTTGAGAACCAATTATAGAAATGCAATTTTGTTTCAGCCTCAATATCTGGTTCATGCAGCCACTTTTACAAGGTCTGCTAACTTGTTAAGATATAACATATAAACTGATCAACCAAAGCACATGATAATTGAATTTTAAATATTTTAAGCACTTCATACTAACCAAAAGAGCCTGATTTTCAGGATCTATATTATCTAGAAACACTCTCCTGTGCAACCTCTGCTGCTCAACTTGAGGATTTTTGGCCAAGACTTTCCGCATGTCAGCAACAATGTTCTGCAGAAGCACTTTACCCCATGTCACCAAAAAACTATCATAAAGCACTAAATATAGTGATGAAAAACCAACTAAGTATCAATTATGAAATTTCTGCTCACGTTTATCTTATTTACATCCAAATGACTAATGGCTAGGTGGGTCTTGATGCGCCAATGTGTTTTCTGACTGAGGTTTCGCACAACATTCATCGTAAACTTGTGGTTTGGAATGTGAACAGCTTCACGATCTTCACCTCTTATAATTGTTGGCGACCACCATCCAACATGCTGCATAATAAAAGGAAAACATCAATGCCCAAAGTCTCAAAAAATGGGACCTCAAAGCACCACATCATGTACTTGCAATGTTAGTCTCCATTTATTATATGAAACTTTTGCAGCAACATATACAGTATGTGATTTTCATATCCAGTAGCTACAAGATGCAATTTAACACTAACACGAACCTCAACTGTACCAGAAACTTCATATCCTCCAATTTTTGCTCGAATCCATTCATTGACCACAAAAGGCCGAGTTGCATGAATCATCAGACTTGAAAGGAAGTTAGTAAATATCTGAACAGTGAACAGTCAATGTCAATGTGTGCTCATCACATTTATGTGAGATGATAAGAGACAATAATAGATCTCACACCTCACGACCAGCAAGAGTCAGCAAAACCGTGCCAAGACCTCCGGCAGTAACCCACTTTTGGGTAGAAAAACCGATTGACTCCATAAACAACGAAAAGGCAGCAATCCATACTGCTGAATAAATAGCTTTGCCCCCAAATTGGAATCCCATCTGACAAACCAGACGACTTACAAATCATTACATCTTTGTAATTGGTTCATGGCTATAATACTTCTATAAAGAAGAATACCAGAAAATTTAGGTTTCCAAAACTATTATCTACAATATATTGCAGGTGCCATGCGGCCGAATAGTTTTCCATATATGGTACATCATCTACTACATGCAGAACATAATGCATACTTTTTACTCATGAGCAAATTGTAAAATGTCATCCTCAATTCAAGAGCTCCAAGTTTTACATGTTTTGCTGTTATATGAAAGTAAATCTATTGGATTGCTATTATTCATCACTGTATGAAACAAACTGATAGAGATAAATGGTCAATCTAAAAGCTGAATAACAGTATCCACTGTATAGGTGGACAGCTATATTGCGCAACTGATTGGGAAATAATGTTTTAGCAGACAATAATAATAGCCGTTACATCTAAAACAGGTTGTAAAATGGAATTGATAGTATAGTGATTTAAGTTTGAACATCAAAGTAGATTATAAAACTAGATGCCTTTTTATAAAGCATAGGCACATACATTTCTTGTCTCACAGGCATCAGCACTCTCCATGAAGAATTTCTGTGCTTGTTGAATCACCCTGCATATTATCACACAATTAGCAGTTAGCATAGTAAAGTCAGAGGCCAGATTAAAGAGCTAAAGCTGACAATAAGGCAACAACAAAGAGGCATGACAGAAGACATGCAAGGCTAGCAATTTATATTATATTAGGAAGCCAGACAATATCAATATCAAAGAAGAAGAAGAAAAGCCCAAAGAGATGAAGGAAAAACTATTTCAACCAGAAGAGACATAATGCATCATTAACTCAAGTAATCATAATTCAGCAGTCTCAAAAGATCATGCCACGAGGAAATAGACATACCTTGATAAACAATAGGCAAACGCGAGTACAGTTGACAAAGATTGTACGAAATACAAAACTCTTTCCTTAACAACCTGGGCTGTTTCTGAAGGTAAAATTACTGGGTCCAATGCTCTACAATCAGCATAACAATTGAGTTTATGGAAAATACATATGTTGGGAAAAAATAAAATGTACTTAAAATCTGATATAGTTATTATGGAAAGACAGTTAAACCTGCAAATAAATATAGCTCCAGTCCATAACACTAAAGGTTGAAGGTAAGAAGTTACTACACGACATGTGCTACTTTTCATCCAACTATTGTCACTTCTCTGCAAGAATACGTCCAAGATTATATTATTAAGTAACAAGTAGAAAATGTTGTATTAATTCCATTAAGACAGTTAACACAGAAATTAAAGTACAATAACTGCAACACACCTGAAGAAGCATTTCTCTTGCCTGATACATCAACAGGCCAACACCACATATTGTGAAAATGATAATACCTACTGTAGGAGTTAATTTTACTGTGACAAGACTATTCTGTAATAGACTATAGGACCTGCATAAAACAATATGAAAAGGTTTATAGCATAAACAGAACAACATAATAATAATGTAGCACTGAATATGACATTTCTTAGTCATATCATCATGAATTCATTTTATACTGAAGATTTAATAACAGGATAATAAGAAAGACAGGAAGTATTATTATTAAGAGGTCTTCAGCTACATCTAATTAAATTGGAACAAGACAGAATAGTTATAATCTGCTCTGCCGAATTGAGCATTTTCTTAACATATTTGACTGGGAAACATTGCATCTATTGTTTTCATCATCTAGTATCAAAATTACAGGCAACAAATATCATACTGATAAAGAATATAAATTAACAAACAGAAAGTAACACTTGATGAAGAAATCAATGTATAGATACTAAACTATTTTTTTTGGGTCTGAATATATTCACCTATACTGAAGACAAAGAGCAAGGAAAGCAGGAATCCCTCATTATTTTGAAAAATATAAAGAAAGGAGGAAGAGAAGGGCTCCAGCCTACTGAACAAAGCCTCCTGGTTATTTTAACTGTTTGGATGAAAAAAGTTATATTAAGAGAAGTGATTAAAATTAGTAAGAACAACATGAGGAATTCTTCTGATTATTTTTTCCATTGCAGAAAAATCAACAGTCTCCTCTATGATATAGTAGACATCCATTAATATTTGAGCAAGACTTATGTAAAGCTTTTTATATCTTCGCTATAAGGTTCTTCAATGAAAATAAGACATGTGGCTAAAGCTAGTTATTAGAGGAACTTTATGGAAAACATATAAAGAAATGTATACAAGTTTTTTTCCTTAATATTTCCCAGAAGATAATTTTAAACATAAAACCAAAAAATAAGAATTGAAAAAGCATTAAACATAATTGATCATCAATCTACAGATGGAACAACAGAGACATTGAGATGTACACCACCAAAAAAGATAGAGCACTGAAATCGCCAACTCCGAAATCACAAAGTTTACCTTGCCAACACTGTGGCAGCCACCTTAACAACGGGTAGCTGACTTGGTTGGCCTGGTAATAGAGAAGAGTGACACTTAAAGGAATAGGATTTGCAAGAACGTGTATCTAATGGCCTGTTTATACTGCGAAAGATTAGAGTTCTCCAGCAACCCCGATTCAGAAACTGCAATTGAAAAACTATTGTATTAAAGTGCTTTCTGATATTCTAAAATCATCATTAGAAGAAGCTGGGTCAATACGACTATATAACACATATATCAAGTAAGGAAAACATGATTATCAGTTTTTCCACATGAAAACCTCTTTGTTGTTTCATTCATCAACAGATTAAGATGAAGGAGGTTAAAAAAGATTTCTTAAGACTTGTAATGAAATTAATAATGAACTACTTAAAATTAGAGACTAATAAGAAGTTCAATATGTAAAGGAAATTGGTTAGAGCATCATCAGCATCTACTGCCAACATTTTCACAACAATGCAATCACAATTTTCCGGCACACCAACTTCCAGTTTTAAGTAACAGTGAGCAACAAGAAAATGTAATAAAACTAACAACTGGAGCATAGTGAACCACAATATGAGGAGCAAATGTAACTTGCTTCTGCATTTCACCCACTTAAATTATGAAGCAAAATATATACATGAGTCAACATATAAATTGGTCCTTGAAAGATATACGAGTCTACAACTCAGTTTACTCTATTTAATTCTTGATAGTCCTTGAACTAATACATTTAAGTCCCTTTATAAAGTAGGTTCAAGGGACCAAACTCGTCCACGACTTTCAAGTAAAAAAGCATATAAACTAGACTTTCAAGATTGAATTGTCAACTCTTATTTCTTTCAAGGACCAAGTTGCATACTTGTATGTTTACTCTATATACATCAAAGGGAGAACAAAAGGCAAGCATAATAATAAACCTTGAATAAGACAATATGGAAATGGAAATAATATTTGTAGGGTACCGTGTGTTGTTTATTGAAGCCCAGGCTCCTGCAATGTCCCAAATTGTGAGACAGATGCAGAGAACCGGGAAGAGCCATTAATTAGTCTATCAAAATGAATTCACTGGCAGGAATTGAAGCTGAAGAACATGAAACAATACAATCAGAAGAATTCAATACAGTTGACAATTGCAAGTAAGTATGCGATTATAATGAATTGATTTCAAAGTGGGTTTTTAGTGAATTGGGTTACCTGATGAAGATGAAGACGTGAAATTGAAATTGAAATTCTTGTGGGCTCAAGTGTGTGAAGAAGATAATAATAATAATAATATGCGCGCGAGAATTTCTGCGCTTTCGCTTTTGGCCACGATTTTGTTCGCCGCGTGTCCATTGTCATTTGCCATTCTTCCGTTTTGTAACATTCTTTCATGTGTGACAATTTAATCCCTCAATGTCATTTTCGTCTTTTTCCTACCTCTATTTTTGGCCATAAACACTATCTTCCACCTGGAAGCATCCACAATTATTGACAGAAATATATATTTTTTTTATTTTAAATAAACATTTTGATAATTTTGTTATTTTAAATATTAGGGTAAAATATATTTTTCTACCCTGAGCTATCGACTGATTCCACTTTGATACCTTATTTTTTAAAAATTAACATTTTAGTACCTTGTTCTATTCTTCATTAGCACTTTGGTACTTAAAACTCTTTTTTCGATACTTTTTTCACAAAAAAAACACAGGTTGGTTACGTGCATGGTAAAAAAAATACGAAATTCACCTTCTTAATTAAATTCAGATTTCACGATTCAACTTCAAGAAAATACGAAATCCTCTTCCTTCAAGTACATACTAAATCATGTTTTTTGGAGGTTGAATCGTGAAATCTAAGTTTAGGACGGTAGATTTCGTGTTTTTTACTATGCACATGATCGTTTTTTTTTTGTCAAAAGGAAACATTCAATATGAATTTAATGTTATTTTTTTAAAAGATAGCAACAAATAAAAATTATACTTTATTTTTTTTTGGTCAAAAGGAAACATTCAATATGAATTTAATGTTATTTTCTTTCTGAACTTTACAAATCTGGTAAAAATTATACTTCACAATCCTTTCTCTAACTGCAATATTTAACCCCCCAAATCTGGTAAGAAAACCTATTATTTAACATGAATTTGATGAAGATACATATCCCATTTCATCTCATTTTTTAGCTCCTCAAATAATGCAGTTTGGATCTTCTGTAATTTGTCATTCTTGAAGTTTTGTGTAATTTCACGAATAGTCAAAAATTGACTAATTACAGAGAAATTCAGAAACTTGGATTATAGAGAATCCAATTTGTAAATAATGAGGACCTCAGGCTTCAATTTCAAACCCAGTAGGAGAATTCATAATCATATTCTCACTTAAAAGGATCCCATCATCATCATCCTCATGATAATCATCATCATCCTTATTATTCTGATCAAAACATTCCATCATGCTTCTCAACAAATCCATTAACTCTTTATCTGAACTTGAGAATTCAAACATCTTATCTCCCAAACCCAGAACAAAATTCAACAATCTCTCTTTATCTAATGCCAAATTATTAGCATTCTCAATCAAATTTGTATTCTCCTTTTTCAGCCTCTCAAGCAACAATAATGCCTCTGCTCCTTCACTATGATCATAACAAAAATGTCCATGAGGATGATCATCTTCATGCTTTGAAGAGAAACGTGTCAATGAATCAGACAATTTCTTCTGCAAAGAATCCATTTGATTTATTATCTCATCAAGCTTCATCCTTCTACTATTCATTAAATGTATGAACTTCTCTTTCTCATGTTCCTTTGACTTTGATCCTTCCATGTATCGTTTAACAACCACAGCATTCTCAAATTCTTTCTTGAATGATTCATGTTCAAGCCATTCAACTTCTTTTTGAAGCAACTCAAGAATCTTGTCTTTTTCCTCTATGATGTGTAAAAATTTGAGCTTGTCATTTTCTGCTTCCTTCACAAGTTGTTCTTCAATTCTTCTCTCTTGGATGAGGCTCTCTCCAAATACTACTTGTGCAAGAAGTGAATCTTCAAGCTCTTTTCTCCTCACTTGGCTTTTTTCAAGATCATTCTGCATACGCTCACATGTTAATTTCATTGCATCCAATTCACATTCTAATTCAAAATTTGCTATGTCCAAAGCATCACATGCTTCTTCAAGCTTCTCCTTGTACATTTCAAGCTCATTTCTATCTTCACTCATGGCTTCAAATTCAGAAATCCCCTGATTTAACACTAGAAGCATTATTGACATCTCTTCATTCTTCAAATTCAGGTCCATTATTAAAAGATCAGAAATTTCTTGATTTAGCTTCAGCATTTGGTTTTCATTCTCCAGCTTCACAATTTTCTCTTCAAGGGTTTCTTCGTATGGTAACTTGGTCTGCAAGGAAGAGATATGGTCAAATTCTTTGGCTTCTTCTAGGTTGTATTTGAATTGTAGCATGTCAGATTCTATGAAATTTTAAATAATAAGAATTTGAATTCCCACAATTTCAATTTTCAACATTTGAAATAACTTGTGTGGAATAGAAATGAGGAATTTAAATTACTGCAATTAAATTAAATTTTAGTAATTAAAATATCTTACCTGGATAGCACAAATAATATTAAAACTTACAAGAGAAAATTTACTATTTGGTCCCTGAATTTACATTGAATCAACTAACTAGTCCATGAATAATCAAAATATATAATTTAGCCGCTGAAATATTTCAATTGTCAACTATTTAATTTTTAGTGACAATTTATATTCAACTTATAGTAGATTTTATCAACTTATTATATTCAGAGAAGCTTCAGAATTACAAATAGTGAACAATAAATGTGTCATGTGAATTAATAGTGTTGCATTGTGTTTGAAACTAAGATGTTATAAATTCAATCCACGTAAATATCAACTTTTAAATTTTTAAAATGAATTAAAAAAAAGAGAAAAGAGTAGAATTTTCCAAAATTGTAAGTTTCACAAACAAAAATGGGTAAATTACACTTTGGTATATTGTGGTTTGATTCCATTCCACTTTGATACCCTGTGATTTAAAACGTAACGTTTTAGCTCCTAAGGTCTCCACCGTTACCTTTTTGGTATTCTGAACAATTTTTTCATTAGTTTTGGATGGAATTTGACACGTGACTTGCTTGTAGGCTCACTAAATTTCAACATTTTGCCACAACAATAAAGATTAAATGTATGCTTTTCAAAACCTAGATTTGAATTCTCTTAGAACTTTGTCAGCATCCAACTTTGAAATCATTCAAATCTTTTGAAGAGCATGCGTTTGATCTTTGTTGTGACAAAATGTTAGATAAAATTGAGTTTTAGTGAGCTCATGTGCAGGTCACGTGCCAAATTCTGTCTAAAATTAACGGAAAAATTATTCAAGTACCAAAAGGGTAGTGATGGAGACCTCAAAGTATCAAAGTGTCACGTTTTAAACCACATGGTACCAAAGTGAAATGGGGTCAAACCTCAGAGTACCAAAATATAATTTATCCAAAAAAAAAAACATCTAGTAAAATTACTATGAAATTGAAATTACTAAGTATTTTATCACACCAAAATTTTTTTTCTCTTTAAATTTACCTCGTCCGAACACAATCCTAAGGACTCAACTTTCACATTTGCCTTCTCTAACGCCAAAACCAACATTCTTTTTTCAGCTTCCCATTTTCTGAGCTTGTCATCACAATCCTGACGAAGATTATCATTTTCAGAAGTTATTTGCATGATTATGGATTCTTTGAGCTCTAAATCCATATTGAGAACCTCGTTCATATTCTTCAATGCATTGTTCTCATTTTTCTCAGCATCATAGGACTCCTTAAGATTCAGAAGAGATGATTCTATTGGAACCTCGTCCATGTATGTCTCGGTTAATTCCATGTATGTTTCAGAAGATGATGTGCTGATGATGATGATGATGATGTATAATGTGCTTTGGAACAGATTAATTAGAAGCAATAATTCCATGATGATTATGTATACAATGAAAACAAATTGAGGTTAGCAAAAACGAAATGATAGATTCTCGAAGTTGGATTTCAATTTTTCAGGTATGTGGTTTGTCTAATTATTGCGACACCAGCTAATGAATGAACCGGTTTCTTGAAAAGTGTAGTTTAATCAGGTTATTAATTTGTGGCAAAAGCACCTTTTGGGTCATTAAGTTTTATATTAATTTTCAATTTCGTCCTTGCAGTCTATTCAATATCAATTTTATCTCCAAACTTTTACATATTAATTGATTTTATCATTTGCACTAATTATATCTAATGAATTAACGATAAACTCTACATGACTTATGACATTATGACATGTAATATAAGATTGTTGAAAAAAAATTAAAATCTTGACTCAGATTAAAAATCACATGAAATTTATTATTAATTCATTAAATGAAGTTAATTAGGACAAATAATAAGATTTACCAAAATATAAAATCGTAGGGACAAAATTGATAATAAACAAACTTTGAAGACAATATAAAAATTAATATAAAATTTGAAGAACAAAAAGATATTTTTTTTTTACCTTAATTTATTAACAAATCGTTTCCTAGATTGTGGGGGTGTTAGAAACAAACATAATTAACAAGTTATGTTTGAGGCTTTAAGGTAGTTGACTTACATCTATAAGGAAATAACCATATTCCTAATTAAAGATTAGCGAGGAATATTGTTAATATCAAGTTGAGAAATGAAAATCTCCGGTAAAAAGTAAACTGGCAGGATGATAATCAAGTAATTAATCAACAAAAACTGTTATATATTGGGGAAAATAATGATTATATGTTAGATATATATTCACAGTTTCACACTTTGGAATATATAATATAAGCTTTGAGCCTTTGATGTTTAATTTCAAATAATACTAATCTTCAAAGAAACTTACATGGATAATCCAAAAGAATTTTTTTTTTTGGGTGAGAGAATCAACCAATGCTCACCTCTCCATGCTAAATATTTAAAAGGCCAAAGTATAATTTTGGTCCTTTATCTTTGAGGTAGGTTGCAATTCAGTCCTTTGTCTTTTTTTTTTGTTGAAATTTTGGTTCT
Organism: Chamaecrista fasciculata; assembly: GCA_003254925.1. Taxonomy (NCBI): domain Eukaryota; kingdom Viridiplantae; phylum Streptophyta; class Magnoliopsida; order Fabales; family Fabaceae; genus Chamaecrista; species Chamaecrista fasciculata. Next base: position 79,733 of record QANZ01019608.1, read on the forward strand.
CCAAGTTTCTCAAAGTTTCACTTCTTGGTCCCAACAATCGAATGTGATTATATATCTCTCATTTCAAATTCAAATGCGACGAATCCCAAAATATATGTTGCTTTTGACGAGTTCTTTCTTTGTCCAGTTGGGGCAGTCAGCAAATAAGATCAAATTGAGCTCCGAAGATGGGTCATTCGTTTCATAATCAAATGAGCAAAGTTACTCATATCTCTCTCGTTTCAAGTCTAATAGCAAAAAGTTCGGAGTTATGAGTTACTCTTGACGAGTTTTTTTTCTGCCCAACTGGCACCGTAGAAAAATAAGGTCAAGTCGGACCTGAAAGTAATTTTTCACTTTTTTCATGGAAGAAGAAAATTTCAGTTGGACAGGTATTTATTAAAATGATTTGTCCATGGTTGTTACCCGTATATTATAGAGCATTCAAGTTGCAGTGAGAAAATGGAGTAATGTCATGAAGTAGCAATTCTGTTTTTATTTCATCACTAATTATTTTAAATTTGAATTAAAAAATGCAGCCTTGCTCCAATATCTAGAGGGAAGTCTCTATGAATGCAAATCTTTGTACATGTAGCTTCCTTTGTGGCTTCTCATTTTTTGACATGCCTAATTCAATAAGAACTTTAATATCTCTCATTTCCAATCTCCATCCTTTGGCCATGTTTCTATATAGTGTATAGGGAGGCAGCAATTTTCGTATGTGATTCTCATAATTTGGCCATAGCAATTACATTTGGATGTAAATATGCGTCCATACTAAACAAAATTGAAATGCCACATAAATTAAGGGCAATGTTGTCCTTCACTTTGGTTCTCTTGGCCTCACGCTTTCCTATCATTATGGCAGCTGATACTACTAGGAAAAAATTTAAGTAAGGTTCCTTATATCTTTGCTATAAGGTTCCTCCAATCAAAAGTTTAATTTACATTCTCTTTCTTCTATGATTGGTCATGCAAAAAGGTGTGTTTAATATTCTCTCTCTACCATGTTTAGTTATGCATTAAATTTTTGTCACGTGTCAAATGCTTATTGGGTAACCTTATAGCAAAGATATAAGGAACCTTACCTAAGTCTTTTCCTTACTACTATCTGATAAGATACAGCATGTACTTACTGAGTTAGTACTGGCATATATATATATATATATATAATGCAGTCCTTTATGGTTGTTGAAGCAAGAAGTCCCAAATATTGTTAAATCCATAAATAGGCAGTTGCACGAGAAATTCATGGACACAAAGGTAGGTAAAGACTAATGAAACAAGAAAATTGCTCTTCATGAGACAGCTTAAACTATATAGTCAGCAACATCATCAATTCATCATCACATGAATATATTTGAATCAATCAGAGAAATAAAGTAGGAGAAATTATTTTTTGTTCAGCAGTCTGGGATACATGAAACAACCTAGAACTAGTTTTAAGTGCATCTTACTCTAACTATAGACACATGGTACTAATGAATCTGAAACACCATTTATCAGTTCCTTATAACCACTCACGAATTCACCATATGGAAGATATCTTTACCATCTTAACCTTTTCTGGACTTGCATATTACAAAATATTAGTGACTTTACATGCATATTACAACCTCAGTTGTAGATTTCAAACTCAGACAATCCCTCTTAGTGACTGCATTTGTTTTCTATTTGTTGCAGATGACCATGGGATCAGCATTTTTTAGTATCCAAGGATGCTGCATTATCTTCTGAAGAGATAGCCTCCTAGAGGAATCTTTCACCAACAGCTGTATCAATTTCACAATGGGATTAGTTTCACTGAGAGTTTGCTTTTGCTTTGAAGTTAAAATGAATATAAACATACCCGACTAGTAAGATTTTTGGCTTCTAAAGAAACAGTAGGAGTAGAAGGGAAGTTTAGGTCAACCTTCATAATCCTGCAGAAAGACACAGCATAGACATTGTGGTTTAAAATGAATCATTCAACACCCACTATAGTTAGTTTACTCAACAGTATATTTTTCTTAATTTTTAGTGCTTTGAGGCAATTGTTGGAAAGAACTGGACATTTTCAGCTTTCAAATGTCAGCTTAATCCCAGCTATAGCTCCAAAAGTATTATAAAATTGTTTAAGCTACAAATGATGGATACTTTCAAGTTTCAATGAATAATTTTGCTCATCATTTAAACTTCCATACAATTAATTTGGCTTAAAACTTAAAATTAAGACAATAAATAACACAAGGTTAAGTAGCAACAGAGCAAATTGTGAGAAAAATGAAAGAGACACTAAAGATTATTGGGAAGCAAAATTATTTTGAGTCAAAGTATAAATGAGTAAATAGTAAATTGAAACTTACCCTATGGGGTTTTCAGTGTTGCATGTTATCTTTTATTTTCTTTTTTCTAAGCTAGCCATGTTCAAAGCATAAAATGGGATTATCTGTGATTTACTGGTAATAGTGACAAATATTATCACACATAATGGGGAACATGAACTTCATTACCTTTTGAATGTATCAACTTGACTCTCAGCCTCAAATGGGGGAGTACCATAAAGAAACTCGTAACAAAGTACACCCAAGGTCCAGTTATCAACAGGAAAATCATGTTCTTTATTTTGTACCATTTCTGGGGCTAAATAATCCAATGTTCCACACATGGTTTTTCTCTTACTTTCTGACTGTACAGACCAGCCAAAGTCTGCAATTTTACCATAGTCAAGTTAAATGCACGAGTACCTTTGAAATGATCTAATATGATAAAAACGAATGCAACATTTAAGTCTAAAATGATCCTGGATTTTTCTTCTTAATGGTTCCCATTTTTCATTTGGTTGAAGAGGGGGAAAGGAAAGGGATGCGAGAAGGAAAAGCAATAAGCAAAAGATCAAGCGAAATATACATTCATACATATGTCAAAACTTCAGGCAGAAAAAAGAATTTTCAACTGAAGTCTGAAACCCTTATAGAGGCCAAAAAAGTAAACACCATTTTGATATAAACTGGAAAAGTTTTCATAATTTGAATTGAACCAAAAAAATTCCAATTCTTGCTGTGTTGCTGTTGACAGATACAAAATTTAAGAAAATCCACATTGCTAGAAAAAAAAAAGGTGAAAAAGCAACAGACTACAAAGGGTAAAAGGAAAATAGATATATGTAAGGACGATTTGGCATACCTCATGGTCAAGTAACAAATTCTCAGGCTTAATATCCCTATGAATCACATGCTTCTCATGACAATATGCTAACGCGTTTGCGAGGCTCAAAATATACTAAAATTATCACAAGAAACAAAAGTTAGAGTCTATCTAACAGTAAGAAGAATTTAATGATAGGGAGAACAATATTACAATCTCTTCTAATAAGATGTTTGGATAAAAGATGGAGAGTAAAAATATTGGTTTTAGTAAGTTTCAAACTCATTTTCACTAAGTCCTTCAATAGTTAATAGCTACTATCAGCATATAGAGTTTTGCCTGATTGTCCATTCAATCTCTCCAATGAATTTCATTGATAATCTCACAAAGCAACTATAGTTGCTTCTGCTATGACTCGTTTTCTTAAAATTCAATAATTTAAAGTAAAGCCTAGGTCACTTAGGCTTCCTCCTAAGAGAGGCTAAACCAAAGGCAAGGCCTAATTTTCAAGTATGTTTGAATTGGTTTGTTAGAAGGTATTACCGTGGCAGCTTGCTTCTCTGTGAGATGACCTTTTTTTCTGAGCTCCTTGTACAACTCACCATTATGAGCATATTCAAGTATCAAGAAAATGCGTTCAGCATCATGAAACCAACCAAAGAGTTGCAGGATATTTGGGTGGCGAAGACTGCTCTGTATTTCCATCTCTCTCCTCAATTGGTGATGAAGGTTGTACTTTTTCTATTTGTTCCTTAAAGATAACCTTCAATGCCACGATGTATTTGGTCTGAAAAAAATAACAGAATTTTAGACAGCCAGCTACTTCTATTGGTAACTCAGAAATTAATACAGGAAAAGAAAAGGAAGCAAAATAAAAAAAACAAATAAAAAGAGGAATCTCACGTGTAAATTTAAGACATAGAAATATAAGCAGGGCTTACTGGCTTAGAGCGTTTATATCATTTTTCAATAAACTACTAACAACTGACAGCTTCCACTCAACCTACGCAAATTCTGAAATTCAATTGCGAAAAAATGGTAAACCAAACCAAGAGAAAGAGAAGTAAAAAAGCTTCCATCTCTGTGAAATTGAACTAACATAGTCATCAACATTGAAACTTGAAACCAAATCAAATGTCGAGGAAACATGGAACAAATAAAACTCGATTTTCATACATTTTTTAAAAAATAAATAAATCAATTGGCCAACATCAGACAATGTGAGTTCAACATTTTAGAAAAATTTCACTGCATAGCGAACCACTAAGGGCGAAAAAAAAAAAGAGAAATAGAAAGAAAGGTAAGGTATATGGAGTTACTTTGACTTCTCTAGCGACGTAGACTCTGGCGAATTTCCCTCTTCCAAGGGGTTTTCCGATCTCGAAGTTACTCAAAGACCATTGTTGTTTCGGGCTGATTTTCGGAAGCCATTTCGGTGGAAAAAGATTCAGTGATTCTGAACAAGAAATAGAAGTGCAGAAATAATAGGAATGAATTCTGTATTATTGATCATACAGAATGAATAGAGCACTAAGCTATTTATAGAATTATAGCTTAGTGAAGTACAGAAGATTAGTAGCTAACAGATTTAACAAACTCTGCATAACAGAATAACAGACTCTGCATTCTGAATAACTACTAACTAACTCTCACTAGTATCAACTAACTGACTTATACTCTTACATCCCCCCTCAAGTTGAGAGGGGTCACATAGCACTCCCAACTTGCCAATTAGAAACGAAAATTGAGGCTGAGATATGATTTTAGTAAAAAGATCAGCCAGCTGTAACTGTGTATTTACATGTTGAAGTTTAATAAACCCTTCCTTAAATCTCTGTCTAACTATGTGACAATCTATGTCAATATGTTTTGTTCTTTCGTGAAATACCGGATTGGAAGCAATGTGTATAGCTGCCTTGTTGTCACATAGAAAAGGAATTGGAGTCTGGAAAGGTATAGCCAAATCTTTTAGCAAATAAGAAACCCAAAGGAGCTCACTTACACAAGAAGCCATGCTGCGATATTCTGCTTCACAAGAAGAACGTGAAACAGTTAATTGCTTTTTAGTTTTCCATGAAATAAGTGAACCTCCTAACATAATGCAGTAACCTGTGACCGAACGCCTAGAAGTAGGACAAGCTGCCCAGTCTGAGTCACTATATGCCATTAATGAAAAATCAGAATTACTGTCATATAATAATCCCATAGATGACGTACCCTTTAAATATCTAACCACTCGAAGAGCACTTTCCCAGTGTGAAACAGTCGGAGCTGAAACATACTGACTCAGCTGCTGAACTGGAAACGAAATATCAGGTCTGGTCATATTTAGATACAACAATCTGCCCACCAAACGCCTATAAGACTCAGGATCTTTGTAACTAGGTGCATCTTCATCAAATTTATAACCTCTTTGCATTGGTAAAGGAGCTGGTTTAGCATCCTGTAAACCAGTATTATTGACAATATCCTGAATATACTTTTTCTGAGAAATGAAAGTTCCATTAGAAGACCGGGCTATCTCAATGCCTAAGAAATACTTAGCAAAACCCAGATCTTTGATTGTAAAAGTATCATCAAGAAACTTTTTAACCTGATTAATAGTGGTAAGACAAGTACCTGTGATGAGCACATCATCAACATATACAAGTAGTATAACAAATGCAGTAGTATTCTTCAGAACAAACAAACAATGATCATGCTCAGATTGAACAAAACCATATTTTGTCAATTGAGTTGTAAACTCTGAATTCCACTCACGAGAAGCCTGCTTCAAACCATATAACGATCTTTTAAGCTTGCAAACCTCATTTTCTTTCACCTTAGAGTATCCCTGGGGAGGTTTTAAATATACCTCCTCATGTAAAAAACCATGCAAGAAAGCATTATTTATATCAAGCTGAAAAATAGGCCAATTATGAATAGTACTTATAGCCAAAACAATTCGAACTGTAACTTGCTTGGCAACCGGGGAATAACTGTCAAAATAATCAATACCTTCCACTTGGTTATATCCTTTTGCAACCAACCTTGCTTTATATCTCTCCACAGTGCCATCAGGGTTCATCTTCACTTTAAAGACCCATTTGGATCCAATAGCCTGCTTCCCTGACGGTAAAGTTGTGATTTCCCAAGTATTATTAGACTCCAATGCAGATAACTCTTTGTCCATAGCAGCACGCCATTCAGGATACTTGATAGCTTCCTTATATGAATGAGGTTCTGTAATCTTACTAATATTTGTCATAAAAGCAGCATAATCTGTAGAATGAGTAATATTAGCAAGAGAGTAAGAATTTGCAGAATCTGTAATGGTATTACAAACATAATCCTGCAGCCAAAGAGGTGGTTTGGTTGGTCTAGAAGATATTCGAGTTGGTGGAGGAGTAGGATTAGACGTAGAGGTAGAAAATTCTGGATTAGGCAAGTTTGTAGGTTCTGGATTAGGCAAGTTTGTAGGTTCTAGATTAGGCAAGGTTGTAGGAGAAGGTAAATCAGGTATATTTTCTGTATTTGGTAAAGTAATCAAGGAATTATGGCTTATGTTGGTAAGTTTTTTAGGAAATAATGGTGATTGAGAATCAATTACTTCTGGAAAAGGAAATGGAAATGGACAATCTGCACAATCTGTGGAATCTAAAAAAGGAAATTCATTTTCATGGAAAATAACATCACGGCTGACTAGAAACTTATTATTTTCCATATCATAAACCTTGTAAGCCTTCTGACCTGCTGCATACCCAAGAAACACACACCTAAAAGCTCTTGGAGCAAACTTATCTTTTAATGGAATTGTGTTGGAAGCATAACATAAGCAACCAAAACATCTCATTCTGTCAAAATCTGGAACCTTACTATATAATAACTCATATGGAGACTTCCAATTCAAAATAGTTGAAGGTAAACGATTTATAATGAATGTAGCTGTTAGAATACTGTCTCCCCAAAATTTAATAGGCAAACCAGACTGAAAAATTAATGCTCGAGCAACCTGCAGCAAGTGCTTATGTTTTCTCTCCACTATCCCATTCTGCTGTGGAGTATAAGCACATGATTTCTGATGTAAAATTCCCATATCTGTCAAAAACTTCCTCATTCTATTATTTACGAATTCAGTACCATTATCAGTGCGAATTGCTTTGATTCTAGTACCAAATTGTGTTTGAATCATAGTGTAGAAAGCTGTAAATTTCTGGAACACTTGAGTTTTATCAACCAATAAAATTGTCCAAGTTGCCCGGGTGTGATCATCAACAATTGTTAAGAAATAGCTTTCATTATTCAGACTTTTGCACTTATAAGGACCCCATAAATCCAAATGTACTAAATCAAAAGAACTATCAGCCCGAGAGGAACTAGATGTAAAAGATAATCTTTGTTGTTTTGCTTTATGACAAACATCACAGTTATCAAAAACATCTGATACAGATACTGAAGTATGCTTCAAAACATTTATAGGGGCATGTCCTAAACGCTTATGCCACATTATAGATCTAGAATTTTTCTTTTCTGCTACAAAGTTACAATGTGAAAATTGAGAACAATCTTGTTTCAAAACATAGAGATTCCCCACTGTATTTCCAATAGCCAATCTTTTCCTAGTCCTCTGGTCCTGTATCACACAAGAAACCTTATCAAACAAAACTGCAACATCACCAGTAATCACCCTCTTGACTGATAACAGATTGTACTTGAAAGTTGGAATTAACAAAACATGTTGTAAGACCAAGTTCCTATTTATGAAAACCTTCCCTGCCTTCTCAGTAGATAACTTCATACCATTAGGTAGATGAACTATAATAGGACTAGATAAAGTCTGAATATCATGCATTAGATCTTCTTTAAAGCAAATATGACATGAGGCACCAGTATCAATAATCCACATATCACTATGAGCTAAAGATTGCAAAGAAATATTACCTGCAAATTCTCCCAAAGTGACCACACTAGCATACTCCTCAGAAGTTGCTGTACTCTTAACCATCTTTGACAATTCTTGTTTCATTAACTGTGATATCATAGCTGAAAATTCTGGTGTAAAAGCTTCTTTCGATGCATTAGATGTAGAATCAGCAAGATTTACCACTTGTGTCTTTCCCTGAGCATTTTTCTTCAGTTCAGTGAACCAATCTGGATACCCCACGAGCTTAAAACAAGCGTCCTTCAAATGCCCTGTAGCATGACAGTGTTCACACACCAACAGTTTCTTCAATTCTTTTTTCTTCTTCCAATCTTCCCCTGTTTTTGAAGTCTTTGGTATCAAAGCTCCAATTTCAGAAATATTCGTCCCATAGGAAGATTTTGCATGCCGCTCTTGCTCAGAACGAATCACCATCGAATAAGCTCGAGCTACATCAGGTTGTGGATCCATATTGAGTATTTGATTACCCAATCCTTCATAAAACTCATTCAGCCCCATTACAAATTGAACCAGTCGATCGGATGATTGCATTGCTAACAATTTCTCATGCGTACCACAAGAACAAACGGGTAAAGGCTGCAAACGACTCAATTCATCCCAGCATTTATGCAACTTTCCGTAATACAAGGTTATAGAATCATTACCTTGTCGAATATAATTCAATTCTCTGCGTATCTGCAGCAATTTCGGCCCACTGGTAACACCGAACCTCCTCTCTAATTCACTCCATATAGCTTGCGAATTAGGAAAGTAAAGAAACGATTCCCTCATATTTTTGGAAATCGAATTCAACAACCAAGACATGATCATTTGATTTGCCTTCTTCCAAGCCTTCGAACCTTCTTCATCCGTCGGCATTTTCAAAGTTCCATCCACGAAACCCATCTTTTCTTTCGATCCCAGTGCAATTTGCATCGCTGTACTCCATGGTAAGTAATTCGAACTATCCAATGGAGTCGAAACCAGAATCATCCCTGGTTGGTCAGACGAATGCAACGCCCAAGAATACTCTTGAGTTTTCGTAACTCCATCAAGCACTCCATTTTCCTGATTCACCATCTTCTTCTTTCTTGAATATACCAAAGTCTCTGATACCATGAACAAGAAATAGAAGTGCAGAAATAATAGGAATGAATTCTGTATTATTGATCATATAGAATGAATAGAGCACTAAGCTATTTATAGAATTATAGCTTAGTGAAGTACAGAAGATTAGTAGCTAACAGATTTAACAAACTCTGCATAACAGAATAACAGACTCTGCATTCTGAATAACTACTAACTAACTCTCACTAGTATCAACTAACTGACTTATACTCTTACAGATTCAGATTTCAGAATTGAAAAAATGAGAATTGAGAAAATAGGTTAAGAAGGATGAGATGAAGAACCAGTTTCAGGGGAATGCAATTTGAATCTGTGCGAAGCGGGCAGCTTCGATACGCAGCGTTTTGCTCATTCTGCTTTGCTTACTGTTTACTATTAAATGAAGGGGGAAAAACGCTGCTATTTGATCCCTTTTTTTGGCTCGTGCATATTTGAAAATAAAATGGATTATTTGGTCTCTAAAAAATTATAAATGTCTAACTCATTAGTCTCTGTAACCTATCTCAATTATTAACACTGGCCGTTAAGTGCACATGTGACACATTATATGCCACATATTCAACTATTTGGGACCACTTAAGATTTGAGATTTGAGAATGCTTCAATAGTGTATGTCTTATGGAAGTTTCACGCAAAATACAAATATTTGATTCTAATTCAATTTTAAGATTGTTTAATTATGTTTTTTAGCTCAGTTCGATTGGTTTAGATGATTAGAATACCAAAGTGGCATCTAACAGTACCATGTCATCAAGTAATTCTATAATTGAGGGACTAAATAGTTGATAATTATAATAAATCAGGGACTGAATAGTCTATTTCAATAAATGAGGGACCAAATCGTTGACTCAGTAAAAAAGGAATGACCAAATAGTAGGTTTCCTCAAAAATAAAAGAGAAGAATTTATATGTAAAATGAAAGAATTTATTCAAGGTTTTAAATGTTTATAATATATTTAAAATGTGTTGAAATACTCTTAATGTATAATGCTTATATGATGAAATAAATAAAAAATTGCAAAATAGACTACAAAATATATGAGTGTTCTATAAGACAACTTGTTGCATTTATGATGAAACAAGATCTGAACTATTTAAATTATCTAATGGTAATTAATAATTTAATGAATTTAGTGGAAATTAACTTTTAGCCTTACAACAGTTACAAGTTGTTGAAATTCATTTTTTATAAAACATGAAAAAAAAAATATGTATATAAATATAATAGTATTAATCATTTTAGCATAAAAATTGATTATTTAACATCTACCAAAAGTTCTATAAGCCTCATATTGGATTGGTTAATTGCATGTAGGGGTGAGCAAATCCAATTTGATCCAATTTCAACCGAACCAATTCAATTCAAACTGACAAAAATCGATTAAAACCGATAAAAAATCGGTTTGATTGGATGAAGAAATTGAAGAACCGATTGGTTCGGTTTGGTTTATGGATGAATTGTAGAAATAAAAGTTTTCTCAATTTCTAATTTTATCCCCAAAGTTTTCTCAATTTCTAATTTTATCTTTAAAGTTTGTTTATTTCCCAATTTTGTCTTAAAAAATATTCATATTTTGATCAATTTTATCCTTTACTTTAACTTGACCCAATAAATTAGCACCAAATTCCATATAGCTTTTAATTTGAGTCAAGATTTAATTTATTTATTTTTAACAGTTTTACATTATATATGTCATAAGTCATATGAAATTTGTTGTTAATTCATTAAAGACAATGGACAATAAACAAACTTTGACAACAAAATCAAAATTTGATATAAAATTTGGAGACTAAAAATGTGTTTTTCCTAAAAGAAAGTTTCCTCAGTAGTTTGATAATTGAACACTAAGATCATTGTCACAGTAACTTCACTACTTTGTGTTTAGGAGAAGTGGGGAAGAAACTAACAAAGACCTCACACCTGAGAGCTATTTTATAGTCATACAAAATGATCTTTTCTTTTTAAGAGATTTCAAATTACAATCATAGATATTTGTACCAAGGAATCAATAGATGAATTTTGACTAAAATGAATTCAAATGTGGGGGAAAGACGAAGAAAAATAAATGTCAGCCATTATTATACAAATGTTGAGTCCACTGTGATTTACATCATCAACTACTTTTGAATAGTCAGTTAGAGCCAAATTCTTCATCAACTATTTGGTAAGTAGTATCATAACTTAGCCTATAGGTCACCTCCTTTGCTTCAATTGGTTCTAAAGGAAAGCACCACACAAGCATAAGTCAAGAGAGATAAACTAATCCCACAAGACTAGCCTGTTAGAAGGGAGAGTCCTTCAAAATTATAAGGCATGCCTCTTTTACATACCTTCTTGATGTGGGACTCATGATAATCCAAAGAGATAACTAGGTCTCCTAGACAACAAGCTCATAAACCTTTATAACTAATCCTAGGTTTCACAGTGGCCCAATAATTTTAAGCAAGTTTATTGCTTCCCTACTATTAACATACAAACCAAATTTTGCAAATGCATAGAACTAAAATAAAATAAAGGGGGGTTTTAACATTACAGAGCCAGGACAACCAAAAGCAATATAAACAGAAAAAATACTCAAAAGCACAATAGGGTATAACAATAATAATAATTAGAGCACGTTCTTACTAGGTAAGGAGAACGCTTGACCCTTGAGTTTGTGTTTTAATAAATAGGTAGGTAGTTTCACCAGAAATAAATTATTCTAATTCAAATTTGAAGATAGAAGCCCTTAAATTCACAAGATTAGTGTTATCTTCACATTCTCCTGTTGTTCTCCACCCATGCATATATATCAAGGTAATTGTGATAACTAATTAAGGATCCCAATCCTTTAGTGAGTATTTGTGTAATTGACTCATTGAATTGGTTTTGGGATTTCTAAAATTTTCTTTTAGTTGTTAGGTTGGAGCTGTACGATGTCTAAAATTTCCTTCAGGGATATGACAGCTTTCATTTCTCCCCCTGTTGTATCAACTGTTGGTGACTGTGAAATGTTGGGATTTTTTAATAATCGTAGGAGACGGTTTTGATTTCAGACCATATCTTCATCCCATGTATAAAATGGCATTGTCATATGCTTGAAAAATCAAGATCAGGATCAGGTTAGTAAAAATTACCACAGTCAGGACTTTTTTACATTTCTGTTTTACCAAACTTTTTTCCTCTCGTTGTGTAAACTTTTGGTGATCATCTCATTCTTTGAACGAGGTTTGTTGCACTAAACAACAAATTAAACCCTACCCAAATTGATTGTGATTTTTGTCTAATATCAATATATATATATATATATATTGTGAGGCAATATATATGTGAGGCAATATCAATATATATATATGTGAGGCAATCTGTAGACAAAAGCAGAGTTCCAAGAGTCTGACGTTGAGAAGATACTTTCATTAACTCTTCAACCACTGTGATGTTCAAGGAAGAGGGAATTCGCAATGTTGCTTATTAGACCTGCAAAACTTGTTCATGCACTAAAGCTATTTAAATTTTCTCCAGGAACATTTAGTTCTCATATGAGTTGAGATGACTATTCAGAGGGAACACAAATTAGGATAATATCATTCAATGCAATGACTTGGAAAAACAAACTCTCATCATTCCTATCAACCTAGTCTAAGTTCCATCACATCAGTGTCTCAAAGTACCAAATAACTTTTACATAACTACAAAAGAAAATATGAAAGATCAACTGGTTTATCATTCCTACCAATCTAAAAATATAAATTGCCACCACATCAGTGGCTCAAAAGTAGATATACCAAAGTAACCAAACAGTTTTTACATAAATGCAAGAAAATCTAAATTTTAGGCAGTTGTGGTGTCTCTATCAACTTGAAATTGACATCAAAGTCATCCCACAATTTATGGCAACCTGAGTTTTTTGGAGTCAGGCAACGTGTTGGAGAGCCATTCTCGGTTGCTAAAAACGGATCTTTCCATGAAGATTCCACTTCAGGCAACTTCTCTGGTACCTCTTCCAAGTCCAAGTGTTCCGGGTCACTCTTAGGCTACAAAGAATGATCAGTATTTTAATCAGTAAAACAAGAGAGAGACAAACAAGTCTTTGTAAAAAGCAAGAGAAATAACAGACTAACTTTAAGTTCATTGAATTCTTGAATTCCAGAGGAAACTGCCAAGGGATCATCTGAATCTAATCAAAAGAATATATATAAGAATTAATAACTCAAGTTCCAGCCAACCACAATGAACAATAGAAATGTAAAGCTGAAAAGATATTCTATGGAAAGCTCTGTCTTCTAAGTTTCAATTACCATTCTCGAGTCCAACAATCTTAAAAAGATGGCGCAAACTCATTGGTTCAGACTGTGATTTGATGCACTCTTGATGATTGTGCAAGCATTGTTCTTCAGCAATAGCACTTAGCTTCAGGCTACTTTTAGTTTTTATCTCCCCAACAGTATTCAGCTTCCCAGAGTTGGAAATATCAGAAAGGGCTTTCCTATTACTAGTTTGTGACTTAAGTTGTTTGCTAGAGATTAATGAACCATCCTGTGCTTTCTTTCCACCTGCTTGATTTATTATAGAGGGCTTCTCTGAGTTAGATAAATCACCAAGTGGTTTCCTCACACCAGTCCCCCCTGTCTTCTTCTGTCCTTTAAAATTTGCCTTCCCTGAAATAGTGTTCGAAGAATTAGCCTAGTAAATGATAGACAAAAGCAAGTAATCATGAGAAAGGTCTAGAATAGTAGTTACAATACCATCTATGTGGACACCAAGGTTCTGATCTTGAGGCAAACGAGCAGTACGGGATGCCATATTCACTAGTTGAAGGGTTGATGTCCTTTGGTAAACAACCAAAAGCTTCATACACAAAATAAGATGTGAAATGGTTTCCGGAGTCAATAAAAGGAAATTCACCACAGAAATTCCCTAAATGCTAGCAGCATAGTTTCTGATGAGCACAACAATTGTGCTTAATATGTTCACAACAAAATGCAAATTCTCATCCAGGAAAAAAAAAACAATTGTACACTGATTAGTAAATGTGATTATGATCTGCCTTTTATTTTCTTGTCCATATGAACTATGCATCAAGCACACACAAGAATATTAATCTAACTTCATGATCATTAAATGCTCACAAAAACTTCCCTATGATATCTAATGTTATAGGGTAGATTGTCAAATGGACAGGGAATTTACAACTACTTAATCAACAAACAAGACTTTTTTAAGCTTTCACTAGTGCAGATATCCTTATGTCAATGTCCTAAAAGATTGAATATCAATCCATTACAAAGAAAGCAAAGAAAACCATCTACAATCAACTTGTGACCATAGGGTGAAAACAGAGCAATTTTATAAACCACATATAAATATAGTCGCATTTTCTCTCTGCCGCCCTAAATCAAGAAAAGAGAACAGAGAAGAGAAGCAAGTGATACAGTAACCAAATCGGAGTAAGAAAAACAATTCCAATCACAAATAGGAAACATCTCTTCCCAAAAAACCCTCCTCGGACACTAACATAACCGATTCAGATTCCATATCTACCAGCCAAAACGGAAATCACGCTCAGCTTTTCAGTTGGAGATTATCATTTTCCTGTTCTCGCTCGAAACTTTGAAACTAAAAAACCCTAATTTTTAGAGTCAATTTTCGCATACTTTCCAATAGTCCTCATGTGTTTAAATTCTACTCATGCCGTTTGAGAATCACTGGAAAGGAAAGAAGTAAACTGTAAAGCAAGAAGAAGAACAATAAGAAACTTACTGGCTAGTGGCTAGATTTTTTTCACGCCTTGTTCGTTGGATTCTCTCTCGCTTCGTATTTGATTATTGAATGAGGATTGTAAATTTGTGATTCGTGAATGTGTTTTTCTGGTCAGGCGCCTTTATATATTACAAGACAGCGTCTCCAACGGTAACTATATCATTCTTTGGTTTGGTGGTGTCCGTTGGGGTTCTCAATTTTTATTTTTTTTTTAGCTTAGTTTCATATTTTTTATTCAATTTCTAATTTCTAATTTGGTCTTAAATTCTTTTTGTTATACTTTTGTCTCATATCTTTGAGTCAAGTCCCAATTTGATCTCATATATTTTTCTGTTGCCGATTTGGTCTCATAGCTTTGAGTCAATTGCAAAATTAGTTTTATATCTTTGGATTAAGTTTAGGAGTGGTCTCATATCTTTACAAAATGATCAACTAACTATTAATCATTTTGCAAATATATGAGATTAATTCTACAACCTGACTAAAAGATATGAGGTCAAAAATGATATGATATCAAATTGGAACCTTTTGCAAAGATATGAGACCAAAAGTATAACAAAAAAAAAGATACATGACCAAATTAAGAACTGAGTAAAAGATATGCAACCAAATTTACACTTTGGCCTTCTTTTTTTATTTATGAAAATACCTACTATTAGTCTTTAAAGTTATACTGATCAACTAATCAATTCCTTAATAACTGAAATACACAATTTAATTTCTGAAATATTTCAATTGTTAATTATTTGGTCTTTAGTGACGATTTGATCCCTAAATTTAAACTAATTTTATAATTTTTAGTCCTTAAATTTACACTAAATTAATATTTTTTTTGTCCTTTTTCATCTCTAAGGACCAAAAGGTTGACAATTGCCAGGACTAAGTATTTTTATTATCTTATCCTTATCCAATTAGTTGAACGGGTCAATTCAATTTGATTTTGGAAGTTATAAAATTTGATTCTAAAAATGTCATATTTTTTAGAATCTGATCAATACAGCTAGTGATCCTTGCAACAAAAAAAATGTTTTTATAGTCCATGTAAAACATATAAAGTGAATTCATGAATCATGATGCAAGAGAGGCCAATCATAGCACCTTAAGTGATATGAATTGTTACTAATATTCTTGCTAGGTTCTAGCTCAACTATAGCATAACGTGAATGGGCCAAAATATATATTAACCCTACATAAGTTTGATTCTTGATATGGGATGCAATGGGTTATGAGCCAATAATATAATGACACGTGGAATAGTTAGTTATGATGTGACTCCATACACAGTTTTGATTGGTTGAAAAAATTATTATTTTTTTATTATTTTTCAGCATTAAATTATATCAATGGCTATAATTATGCCACATCAACAATTGCATCCCATGTCAAGAATCAAACTTTGCATCTTAGACTAACCCTTATTTTTGATAGACCATCTTGATTAACAAATTGGAACAACCTTAGTAATTGATCAATTTGTTTAGGTCATACATCTATATAGATCAGGGCGGAGCTAGGATTTTTTATTAGGGGGCTGAAAATTTTTTTGGTCAAAATCTTATTTTAGTTCTAAATGTTTGTTTAAAATTTTGTTTTGGTCCCTAATATTTTTTTAAGAACTTCAGGTTTAAGGCGAGAGAAATATGATCCCATTCAATAATTAAAGACCAATTATAAAACTTTTAAGAAAAATTAAGGACCAAAATGGAACAAAAAAATATGAAGGATCAAAATGAAACTTTAGGTAATCATTAAGGACCAAAATAAGATATTGGCCTATATTTTTTCTATATATTATCAATATCCTAAGATAAAACAATAAATAGATGCAATCATGTTGGCCCAAGGGGAGAGAGAGAGAATCAATGGTCCAATTACAAAAGGCAATTGTTGTCCCCTAATCTTGAACCCACGCCACTAGACATAATTAATGATGCCTCAACCATTTTGGTAGGGGCCATATATGATCATAAAGCATATATTTATATATAAAATGCAAAATTTGGGGGCCCCCTCCCTCCGCCCCTGATTCAAAGGGTGCATCTTTTAGGGATTAGNAGGCCATGGCCCTTGCTAGCCCACCCTCCCTCCGCCCCTGATATAGATTATGAATTACTCCCACTATATATATATAGTGAATTAGTGATTTTTATTAATAAACATGGTATGATTCTCCAAATTATAAAACAAAATTCTTCTTTCTATACTACAATACAAATAACCAGTGGCGGAGGCAGGATTTTTGGTTGGCGGGGGCCAATATTTTTTTTGTTAAAGGTCATTTTAGTCCTAAATATGTTTCTTAATATTAATTTTTTTGTTAAAGGGTACCAAAGTGAAATAGGGTCAAACCACAAGGTACCAAAATGTAATTTACCAAAAAAAAATGTCAAAATCTCAAATTCCTCTTAAATTAAGTGATATAAACTAAAGCAAAGGCTGATTTTGAGGTATGAAGATTGAAAGGACATATATATATGTTGCTGTTTTAAAAGTTCAAAGAATTAATATATGGACGTAAATCAACCAAAGTTCAAAAAAGGTGATCACCAAGTTGAACACTAAAAATATATATGGTTAAGTGCGTGCAAGTGGGAGAATATATATATATAAACACATGTCCCACAGCCATCTATAATTTGTGACCAATTTGATTATCTAATTTGTACGTAAATCTAAGTGGCAAATTAAAGTTGATATTTAACGTTGGGTTAGCATTATGAGAAAGCTGGAATTTGATGGATGTGCTTTTGTTTACAAACTAAGCACTTTGTCCTATGTAAATAAAAAGAGACAATAATATTCAAATAAATATTTGGTGCAGTGATAAACAAAAAACAAGTTATATATTGAGGGAAATGATTAAGATTCGATTTATACAGTCAATATTATTTAGATGATTTTAATTATTTATTTTCAACCCAAATAAAGTTAATCTTCATTTAAAATTCTTACAAAAATAAATAAAATAAATTTATTTTTTTTAAAAAAAAAAGTGGGGCAATAATATGAAATAAATCGATATTGGTGTGGCTGTGTTTAATTTGTGTGTCTTTTTTAAAAGCTACTTTACATATAACGCATAGGATAATAGAATAAGGACCAATATGAGTGGATGAGCCCAAAAAAAAGTGGGGTCTATATAATCTAGGGTTATTAAAACCGGACCGGCCGGTCCAATCGGTTGAACCAGGGATCGGACACCAGTCTGGTCCGAGTCATGCCAAGAACCGGACAAGCACATAATCGGTCAGCAACCGCCCAAACCGGTCAATAACCGGAGTGAACCAGAAGGTTTAGGGGTTGAACCGGTTTAACTTGTTGGCTTGTGGGTGTCGGAAAATCGGGTCTGAGATTGGAAAGGAGAAGAAGAAGAAGAAGGGGCGAGAGTGAGAGAGGAAAGTTCGATTAAGTGAAATCGGTGATCTGAAAACAGTGAAGGTTGTGAGATTTGTCTTGGATTTCCTGATGAACACGATCTGCCTCGTAGATTTCCTGATGAACACGATCTGATAGTGAGAGGAGAGAGAGTGGCGAATGATGAGCGAGCTGAGGAAGACGCATGACAGATCTGATTGATGAGCGAGTTGAAGGTCTTGGGCTTGTGGTGGGGATCAATATTCTTTTAAATAAATTAATAGGCCACTTGTTCTAAAGGAAAGTAGATCTATTAATTCAATTTTTGAATCAGAATCAGTTTAGAGGAGGTAGCTTTAAAATGGATGGGTATTAGGGAAGTCATAGGGCTTCGTGAATGACAAGAAAAGTAAAGCATTTAAGAATGATTGGACATTTTTTTTTTAATTTTCAGAAAATTGAAAAATAAGATCACCCAAGATAGAGTACTTTAAAGATCCAAACAAGATTGGCCTTTTTTTAAAAAAAAAAAAAGAATTTATTGTTTTATTATTTATTAATTAATTTATTTATAAATGGTCCGACCCCGGTTGAACCTCGGTTGGACCATTGAACCTTGAACCGCTGCTTCACCCGGTTCAATGACCGGTCCGATTTTAATAACCTTGATAAAAATTTTAATTTTACCTTTTCCGCTGCGTTTTGCTCCATAATCTTCAACAGTATACACCCATAGCAAAAACATTACTTTTTAATGGAAGAGCTTTATTTTATATATACGTTTGAGCTCCTTCATTGTCTAACACAAAAAGAATAAGAATAAGTCAAAAATCGTTCTAAGAGTCCAAGCCCAATATGCCATATATATAGAAACCCAACGTGTAATTAAAACCATAGTGTGTAAAATCGGACCGGACGGGGCGGTCCGACCGGCGAACCGGTGCCTAGTCCGGTCCGATTGGTGCTTGCATACCGGAATGCAAGCGAACCGGCGATTCTCCGGTTCAACTCGCCGGTTCGCTTGCAAACCGGCGTACCGTGAACCGATTTAAACCGGTTCACATTTAAAAAAAAAATCGAGGACTCGGCGGGTTTGAAGCGAACCGCTGAACCGGGACTCGGTTGATCTCGAAGCTTTTTGGTAGATTGAAGCAGATTCGAGAGATTGACACACAATGGAGTAGATCGATGTCAACACAGGCCAAAGAAGATTTATGAGCCAAGAACGAACTTGAGGGACGGAGAGACGATGGCACAATGAAAATAAAATTTTAAATCATACCTGCAAACTAGATTCAAGAGAGCTGAAAGGGAAGACTAAGTGAGAGACTCAAGATTTGAGGAACAATGGTGAGAGACAATTTGAGAAGCAACATATGCAAAGAAAGAGAAAGTGAGAGAAGCGGCTGCATTTTTGGAAGTGAAGAGGCGGCAGCAAAAGTGAGAAAGAAGAGTTAAGGTAAGCTTGAAATTAGGTTTAAGTTTTACACGAGTCATAATATCATTTTATTTTACATTAAAAAATTATTTGGCCATGATTCTTTTTATTTTTTATTTAAAACTCTAATGAATTGTTTTTTTTTGGCCGAATAATAAATTGTCATCATGATTTATTAATTATTATCATTATGAATTTCCATTATAGTTATAATTTATATTTTAAATTTTTTATTAAATTTTGATATATATATATATATATAAATTTTGAACAGTGTATATATTGACTCAGTGAATTATGGTTATGTTTAATTTTTATTTTATATTTAAATTATTGTAAAATATTAATGTGTATCTGATGAATATGTATATTTAAAAATATATTTTTTTAAGTAAACCGGCTCAACCGGTTGAACCAGTGACCCAGCGGTTGAACCATTGANTATAGTTTTTAATTTTTAAAAATTGTGAAACTAAATATATATACTTTACTTCTTTTGTCAGTGCAGTTTTGATCTTTAAAAGAATTATAGTCTAAAGGATTAAGTTGTATGACATGCACAATTTTTAAATATTTAAATATATAAAATATCTTTTTAATAACTAAATTATCAATTCATATATTTTTAAAGATTAAATCCTGAAAAATAATTTTGAATTTTAGTTATTGTATAAATAAATTTTTGAATAGTGAAAAATTATTCATATTTTTTTGACGTTCGCTATTAAACTATAAAATGAGAAGAATTAGAGAAAGTAAATTAAAATATTTTCTAAAGAAATAACTTTTACTATACTTTTCGATACAAGTTTTTAAGAATTTTATTTATGAATATTTTACTAGACTTATCAAGTGTTTTATTAATAGTTAAGTGATTTTTGACGAACGGAAAATTCTATAGGTGCCAAAATGGATCTAATTTGGTGGGTTGATTCATCTAGGTCAAAGTCTCAAATTGGTTCTTTATCTGTGAAGTATATTTTAAATTAGTCTCTTATCTTTTATTTGTTTCAAATTGGTCTTATATATTTTCATGATATTTCAAATTGGTCTAAAACATATTTAATGTGGTCATATCTCTCTTATTTTAAATTCAAATGCAACGAATTTAGAGCTACAAGTTTCTTTTGACGAGTACTTTGAGACCATCAACCAACGGATTTAAATCGAGTCCCAAAAATGGGTAACTCGTTTCACTGTCAAACAAGTAAAATTGATTATATATCTCTCGTTTGAAGTATGAATGCGACATATTTAAAATTATGTATGAACTTTTAAAGACTTTTTTCTCAATCCAGTTATGATCGTTAGAAAATGGGGTTAAATTGCGTTTCGAAAGTATTTTTGGGACTAATTTGAAACAACATGAAAATATATAGGATCAATTTGAAATAAATGAAAGATAATGGATCAATTTAAAATCTACCCAATATAAGGGATCAATTTGAGACTTTGGCTATCCATTTAACCTGAAAAATTGGTGAATCCAACTTCGAAGGCTCTATTTTTTTTTTTTGGATAGCAATAAGAATAATTGTCGTTGGTGAGAAGCTATTAAGTATGGAAACTTCATTTTGAGGGGTATGTCACCATGTCAGACACGTGTCAGTGTTCGACACTCGTACGACACCTACGCGACAGATATTCATAAATTTTAGAATATAAATTTTTTTTGTGACTTTAACATGACAAACAATAGAAAATAATAATACATACGATATATATTATGAATAAATATTACAATTTTCAAAATTTTTATTAAGATTTATGAATATTTAATTATTTATATATATAAATATATGCTGCGTTGTATAATTTTAAAAATTTATCGTGTCACTGTGTTTGTTTCAGTGTCGATGGAACTTTTTTTTTTTTTGGTCCATATATGGTGGAAGCTCAAAGATGATAAATTTAACTTAGCTATAAATTATCCTAATATTTAATTCATCAATCATCCCTTGGTTTACTTTAACCAATAATTAATATTTCATTTTTATAATTATGTTGACATCTTAAAACCATAAGCTGACATAGTGTACACATGTCAATAACTCAAACCTTAAATGCACGCTATGATTGGGTTATAGTCAACCACGTCAACAAATTTTGGATAGCATCTTTCTTTAAAATTTAAATAATCAAACTTCCAATATTTTTTTTATCATACATATATTATGGAGATTGTTTTAATATACATTAGGGTGTACCGTAAGAGTAACTCCCATCGCTTGATCAGAAATCCAAACGTGATCTCAACCGTTGGATGAGATCGATGAAAAGATGAAATTTCTCTATAAATTCGAGAGTAAGATAATTTCAGTTTGATAGATAGGATATTCTCAGGTGAAGAGAGTGAAGAAGACGATGGGGGATATCGAGATAGTATAGTTAGGGTTTCGAATTCTTCTAACAAAATCTTTTCGTCGCCGGTTTTTGATTTCGCCGGAGAAAAATTGTTGCTCCGATCATTCTTTATTTTTTCGAAATTGGTTCAGAAGCTTCGGTTTTACCACCGGTGAGGGTTTCGAAGATTCCGGTGACATGAAGAAACCATTTGATTTATTTTTTGATCTTTAGACTCAGAGTTCTTGACTCGGAAGTCTTCTTGTTGTATTGGTGTTTTTATTCAGGTCGTTTTTTCGATTTTGCATTGATAAGACCAATCATGACTGTGTTCGATCATTCTGATTGAATTTTGGCTTTAGGGTGATTGTTATTCTTTGAAAAAGGTATATAAAAGTACATTTATTCTTTGAATTTTTTTTGTTAATGAGCTCTGTTGCTCATATCTGAGAGTTTCAGGTCTGATGAAGACAAATTTTGGCAGTTTTGAGTTCACCGAGCGTATTCAATTTGGCAGTTTTATGAAATTGGGTAGGTAGAAGTAAATCTTTTTGCTAGCATTCAATCAATTTTTGGGGAAAAGGGTCAGTAGTGAGTAAGTTTTAACTTGTATCTTTTGGAGGATGCATTGAATAGTTTTATATCTGAGGCGACGTTGTTTAATTTGATGCATTCATTCTTCATTCATTCATGCCTCTGTATTCTTTTGTCTTCTCTTGAAAGACTGGGCTTTTAATAGCTATTATCATTAATATTCAAATGGGTTTTTGTTTTTGGGTTGAATTTATATATCACCGTTTATTCAATTAATCTAATCTGCTTTTGTTAACTATTGAACCCTCTCAATTACATCCTCATCATTCTATTGCTCTCGAAATCTGTGGCTTTTCCACATATCTTTATCTTCCAAAAAGAGAGCTTCACTTTTCAGTCACTCATCATAATCCTTTATGGCTGTCTCTTTAGCCCGTTTTTCTTGGTGGTTTTGGGGTACCAAAGAGAAAGAGACCATATCCATATCTAATGGCTCCACTCTGAATTCATCTTCTGAATTGGGTTTTGCTCTAAAAGAACGTGAGACTGTGAAATTTCCTTTGGTTAAGGAAAGAAAGATATCAGCACCATCATCATCATCATCATCATCATCTCAAAGGAGGGTTAAGAGGAAATGGAAGAGCAGGGAACAGAGGAAGATTGAGAAAGAGTACGATGTTGTTTTGGTGCCATCTGATGGTGGTGCTTGCTTGTCGGGGTCTGAATCTGACGACTCAGATTGGTCTGTTGGGTGGTTGGAGCCTCATGGCTCGGAGTTTCAGAGCAATGATGAGTCAGATAATAGTTTTGGAGTGCTTGTTCCTTGCTACAGACATGGCTGTGAGGATGTCGAAAGCTCAAACAATGAGCTTTTGAGGGCCTTCAAGAACCTTCCTAATGAATTTTCCTTTGGTAAGACTCAAGCTTCCTTCTTGCAAATTCTAATTTATTTATTTTTTTTGGGCTAAAATGCATAGGATTCTTGAATTTTAGGTTGGAGCCACGAAATATTGATTAGTAGAAGTAAGGTTGACAGAAGGATGTTGAATGATAGACTGATAGTAGTTGAAAGCTCAGGGATTTGTGTGAACTTTTAAAATCTGATAGGTGTTTTGTGACCACAACTGCATTTTAGCATTTTTTTGTTTTAATCCCATTTCTGTTGATTAGAATAACGAATTAGTCCTTGGTTTGTAGTTTAAAGTATCATACTAATGTATTCTGTTTTGCTGAAACATATTGCCTAAGACAGAGTCTTCTGATGCTTGTATGATAGATTGATAGGGATTAGGGAAAGTTAAGTGCATTTGCATTTCAGTGACTACACAATTATCCTGATTCTTGAATTTCACATCATATAAGCTAAGCAGAAATAATTGGTTACTTCTTTTTGGACTTCATGACCTTTAATTAAAAACTTTTAAGTAATTTGACTACCCTAACTGAACGATAAAACTTATTTTTTGGTCCATGATTTTGTCTTAAAATTATAATTTAGTTTCTGTATATCGGAAACTGATCTATGATAGACTGTATCATGACTATCATCTTCTGGTTGAACTTGCATACACGCCTAAGAACAATTTCTCACACCAGTTTGCATGCATGACCTTGATGACCCATCATGAAAGGCTTGGACTTTTCTAATGAGATGTTTGAGAAAATCGAGGCTACTGGTCCTTAATTGAAATTATAAATTTTGTCTTGAAATAAACGATGACCTATAAGTCTGCCTTGTGACGATCCATTAATATTTCTCTACTATACAGTAAACGAATCATTCTTAACTGTTGGTGTTTCTGGGTTTGATTGAATATGCAGCAGGCAAGAATTACATGGAACAATGGCTGGCTTCTCTTCAGAATTTTGAAGCATAGTACCAATGACCATGGACCAAAATGAAGGGCTTGCATCTGAAGAATCCTCATTGTAGATAGATATGGCTTTTTCTTGTGAATATGTAGATAGAGAGAAAATGAAGCTAAATGAGGAGGAAAAAAGAAACTAGTGTCCTAATCTTCTATATATTCTTTAAGCATTTCAGGTTCTTACTAATGTAAATGATGGTTTTTCTCTCTTGGGGACTTCTTAATTTTTAGTATGAACTATGGATATTTCTAACCTTTTTTGATAGTATGAACGAAGATAAATCTCATTTGAACCATATAGAACTATGAGATCGATAGAATGTATTTTCAAACCTTTTTATTTTCTATCTGCGTGATTCGGTTTTCTTATTCTCATTTTTTTTTTCTTTCATTGCTTCAAAGTTGGTGGCACTTTCCTAGGCTGAAAGCTATTTTTGCAACACAAGTTTCAGTTGGTATTCCTTCTTATCTTTGTGACTCGGTGGCTTGATTGTTTGGCTATCTCTTAGAGTCTCAAGGCATCTTAAGAAGCCACTCAACCATGAAGAATTTTCTTCAATTTGGATAAGAAAATGACACTTCCTTCCTTTAGAATCTTTGCTCCTAGGCAAGGATGAATATATAAAGGCCAGGGTGGGAATATATATATATTCAGAAAAAAAATATAATATGAAAAGATAGAGTTTTTAAAAAAATTTCTAAAGGTAAAGCATGGTTCAGTATTTGTATATAATTATTGAAAGAATGATTTTTACTTGTATTAAAGTGGAAATACAAATCTTAATATATATAAGAATAAAGATGAAAGGCTTTTAAAAATTAACTCTATAAAATTGTTTTTTTGAGTTGGTTCCTCTAAAACTCTATTCCCTAGGAAATGGATAAGGCAGTTTTGGAAAGCAAGTTACATGAACATTTTGATCAAAATTCTTTCCTTCACACATCTTATAAATCAATTATATATATATATATATATATATATAAACTTCTATCAAGAATATCAAATATTTTGAAATGAACTTTGTTGTCAAATCTCCTAATGCTATAACCCTTTCATAACTTTTGACTTTACTATAACTTTTGACTTTACTATATATATATATATATCTTATATTATATGGCTCCACCTCTTATAGTTGATTAAAAATAGTGAATTAAAAAATTTAAAAAGAAAAAAAATCATCACTCTCTCTCCCCACTCACTCTCCCCACTTCTTTAAAAAAAGTAAATGAATTAAAAAAATGTAAAAAACAATTAAAAATTAAAAATACCACCACTCTCTATCCCCATTCACTCTCCCCATATGAGGTAATTTTAAATTGGTTCTAAATATTTTATAATTTCTCAAATTGGTCTCAAACTTACTCTTTTATTAATATAAAAATTTAATATAATCTTCAACTTTAAATCAATTTAAACGTTACATGCATATTGACGGGCACGCCAAGCCCGTAGTATATTTTATCTGAATTTTATGCTTAGAACTGATCGTTAGTTCTTTTTATCAATTAAATTTTAGATATTTACTAAATAAAGTTTGGATCTTTCAAAAAAAAATAACACATGAATTTTGGTACATACATATATAGTTGAAATTTTTAATTTTAATGCAGAAATTGATTTAGCAACATATTTATGTGCTTGCCCTTTATAGTTTTTATATATATTATCAAATTTTTTAATCACAACATGATAAAGGGAAAAAAAACTGAACATCACGTAGGTGAGACTTTATAAAAGATTTATTCATGTGTTTATTAAAAATTCTAATAGCTGAAATCAAAACATATTATTAATGGTATAGTATAATAATAGTGACAAATAAAACTTTGAAGTTTGAAGAATATGATTGCAAGGAATATCACTCGAATGAATCGTAAAAAATAAGCCCAAATGATTTTACAAATTACTTTCAAGTATAGAAATTCACCAATATCTCGTTAAATTATTAATTTTATATAGCATACTCTTTTATCAATATTTTTGTTCAAAATTGTACCCAAAAAGATACCTCAGTTGTCCAACTTTAAAAAGTGACTTTTTTTTTTTGGCCAACTAAAAAGTGACCTTAGAGTTGTATAATTTGTCTTTTAATTTTACTAGTTACTTAATTAAAATTTTCAGTTTTTATGTAAAAAAAAACACTTTTAGATTTTGCTAATGACACAAGTATATTACACAAAATCAAATTAAACTTTAGAGAGTTTTCTTGAACTCTTAAAAATGATATTACACCGAAAGTTTAATACTTTGTAACAGTTATTATAATAAAGCTACTGAAAGCATTTTTTAAAGAAAATTTTATATTAATTTTTAATTTCGTTTTTAAAATTTATTTATTATCAATTTTATATTTTTATTAATTGTATTTGTCTTAACTTTGTCAAATAGCAAACTCTAGTCTACGTGAATAAATTTTTAAAGAACATATTTATAGTAAACTCAAATTTTAGGAACATATATAATAATAAATAATTTTTAAAAATGAAATTAAAAATTTATATAAATTTTTTAAAAAGATTTTTCCATAAAACTTAAAGTAATTATCGATTAGCTACTTCATATTTAGGGACGTCCCTCCGAAATTAACAGAAATACCTATCTTCTCTGTCACCGTCTCAACAGATTTAATAATCATCATAATATAATTGTCAACACTCATAACTCGATGGGAATCCCTTTCCATGTAAAAGATAACTTGATGAGAATGATATAAAGTATAAACTATAAATTATAAATAACTTAAAAATAAAATAACAAATTCATAAAATGGATGGTCGGTTTAATCTTTAATTAAAAAACTTTAACAAGAAAGCGAAGATTCTTTGTCCGTGGATCTCTGTTGTTTGTTGCTGGCATTGGCACGTGGGTCACACTCTTGTTTTTAAATTTGTTTTGCTAAAGTGCATTTTTGGTTCTATAACTTTGGCAAAGGTTTTAATTTGGTCCCATAAATTTTTTTGTTGCAATTTTGGTCCCATGATTTAGGAAAATGTCCTACCGTTGGTCCCAAGCTGATTTCCATCCATTTTTTACCGTTAAAGATGATATGACATACTGAGATGAATGATGATATGACAAATATGGGTGAAGTGGATTTAACGACCGATAATGGATGTAAATTAGATTGGGATCAATGGTGAGACGTTTTAAAAGTTATGAGACCAAAATTGCAAGAAAAAAAGTTATAATTGAGACCTTTGCCAAAGTTATGAGACCAAAAATACACTTTAGCCTTGTTTTCATTTTTTGTTCTAATTCAAGCTCTTATTATTAATAATTTTACTATTTATATTTTGTATTATAATATATTTATAAAAATAGTTTTTAATAATCATATAAAATGATAAAATATATAATCATTTTATTATAATTTGAGTGGAATTTTTTTAAAATTTTGATTGTCTGTCAAATCTTCGTAATTTTATCTTCATTAATTCAAATTTCTCTTATATATGTTACACATCTAGTTATAATGAAAAAAAAACTTTCTACAAAAATAATTATATTTACAAGATTTCAGAGGTTTCTCAAATGATATTAAGCACCTTACTACTTAAATCAATTCCACATTAGTTGTGTGAAATCAATTAATATAGAGTAATCTAGTAAAATTTGGTATAACATGAAAGCTCTTATGACTAGTTCAATTGATAATAAAGCTCAAATATGAGAAAAATGTTTCGAGTTAGTTTTATCATATAATACAACTATAGAAAATGGTGAAGAGCTTTTATTATTATTAAGTTTTAAATTAGATTAGATTATCANCAACCGATCCGACCGTGAACCGAACACTTGTCCGAGTCTTTGTCCGGTTCGGTTATGACAACACTGGCTTAGAGAGAAAAGAACAGTAGAGAGAAAAAGTGGATCTCAGTGACACTTTCTCTCTACCATATTCCTTTCTCTCTCAGCATTATACCCCTAAAATATTATAAAGGATCTAAAATGACCCAGATACCGGTAGTGTAAAAAAGTAGGGTGAATGATTAAGGAATGAAGTGCAAGAATAGAAGCAAAAATGAGAAATTCAAGAGATATAATAATTTATTGAAATTAGGGGAAGTTTTTCTCAATTTCCTTTTGGTTATTTATTTATTTATTGGATTTCGTTGTTATTATTGTTTTATATAGTTTTAGTTGCATAACTTTTTTTTTTTGTTTTCAAAAAAAGGAAGGTTGGGACAATAAATTCGGGCGAGGTTTGCTCCCCTCCATGATCCCATAATTAGTACAAGTTTCTTAGTTGCACGTTCTTCTCACTTTTCCTCTCTCTTTTTCTCTCTTTGATTCAACTTTCTTTTCTTTTCTTTTCTTTTTTCTATTGTTTTTCAGTCATGTCATGGAATCCACGTCTTCTTTCTCTCATTTACACAGATCAACAACAACACATACTTACACAGCTTCCATGCTTTAATTTGCTTCTTCTCACAATAACATCACTTAGATTTCCATAGCAAGAAGAAGAAGAAGAAGAAGAAGCAAAATGTTGCATAGAGCAGCAAATCATGCATATTCATGGTGGTGGGCAAGCCACATCAGAACAAAGCAATCAAAATGGATGGAGCAAAACCTTCAAGGTTAGCTTCTTTTTGTTATCTGATAGCTTCAATCTTCTTTCCTTTCTCTGTTTTTTTCTTTTGGGGGGTTTGATCTGTTATTGTTATGAATGACTATTTATCAAATAATAAAACTTTGAATATAACAATGTTGTTATTGTTACACATGGAATTAAAAGAATGGTGTGTATATAAAGTGATTTCACTTCCACTTTAGTACTGATCTGAGAAAATGGGCAAAGCTTACACTTGCTTTAAGTAAATGGAGTACTTTTTTTATGATATTTGAGAAATTTCTGCATATATATATTTCTTACAGAATCAGTTAGTGCAAAAAGCTAGCTAATAGGAATTAAGAAAAATGGAAGATGCCAATGTATTGTAATGGTGTCTTAAGAAATGAGAGAAAGAAGACGTGTATGCCTTTTAGTTTTGAGAGAAAGAAAAATGGAAATTTCTGCATATATATATATATTTCTGCATTTTAGCCTTTTAGTTAGACAATCATTGTACAACACAAACTTCACCATTGGCTTGTATGCCAATGTAAGATCAACACAAAGTGCAGATTATATGGGAAACAAACTAACAGAAATAACTGAAACTGCAGATATGGAGGAAAAAGTGCAGATAGTTCTGAAACTCATAGATGAAGATGGGGACTCCTTTGCAAGGAGAGCAGAAATGTATTACAAGAAGAGGCCAGAGTTGATACACTACGTGGAAGAATCATATCGGGCTTACCGAGCTTTAGCTGAACGATACGATCACATATCAAAGGAGTTGCAGAATGCCAACAACACCATTGCTTCTGTGTGCCCAGATCAAGTTCTCTTTTTGGATGATGATGATGATGAAGCATCAACAGGGACCCCAAAGACACCAAAGACACCAAGGCCCTCAAAAAAACTACCAGAAGGCTTCAAACCGCCAAATATTCCAAAACCTCCAATTAAAGACCCAAAGGGTGTCACAGCAACAGCTCCAAAGAAAGTGTATTCCAAGAAAACAAGTGCTAATCTTAAAGCTCCTAAGTCTGGACTGAGCAAAAAGGAGGCACTTGAAGAGGTTGATAAGCTCCAGAAACAGATTCTGGGGCTACAAACTGTGAAAGAGTTCATAAAGAGCTCTTATGATAATGCCATTGCAAGGTACTGGGAAACTGAGGAGCAGATCAAGGAGTTACAAGAGAGGGTTTTCATTTTAGAAGATGAAATTGGTGAAGTTGTTGTTATTGAAGACGGTGAAGCTCGTCGTTTGATGGCAGAAGCCGCTCTTAAATCATGCCAAGTGACATTGTTGGAGTTGCAAGAGAAGCAGGAGACCTCAATTAGTGAAACCAGAATAGAGTCCAAAAAGATAAAGGAGGTCAAGGAGAAGTTAGAGTCTCTCATGGATGAGTTCCAATATAATCCAACAAATCCGAAAGAGCCAAGGGCCAAAACAGATGCGAAAGAAGTTGAAACAGTGGAGGATTTGGACGAAGATGTCCAGAAAATGACTCAACAGAGACAGGAGATGCAGGTTTTACAGGAAAAGATTAAAGAACACTTTGAGGCTGGCTTGCATTCATCTCTCACAGTGACAGAAATGGTAGAGAAGATTGATGAGTTAGTGAACAAAGTGGTTAGCTTAGAAACTGCAGTTTCATCTCAAATTGCTCTGGTTAATAGATTGAGAAGAGAAACCGATGAACTTCAATCCCAGATTCGAACTTTGGAAAATGATAAGGCGAGCCTAATCAATGACAAGAGTAACTTGAACAATCAACTGAGAGAAATGGAAGAAAAGATGCATGGAGTGCAGGATCTAAACCAAACTATTGAAACTCAGAATACCAACCTTCAAACCCATTTCACCGAAGCACGTTTTAATCTTGATCATCTCTCGGAGAAAGTCCCAACTGTGCAGCCAGATGATATGGAGGTCACGGAATTTCCAGATAGAGAAAGAAAACCATCAGGTGAAGCTAAATTGGAACATGAGGTTAAAGAAGATACATTGAATCAAAACAATGTGTCTTCAGAAGATGTAAACTCAGATAAGGAGCTTAAAGTCACTGGTTTTTCAGAAGATGATGTGAAGTCAGAAGGCAAGCTTATGGTAACTGGTTCACAGGAAAACTATGAAAAGTCAGACCATGAGTTCAAGGTCACTGGTATTCAGAAAATGGAAGATGCTAAACAAGAGGAAAACGAATCAACAAGAGAGCCAAAAGAGCAAGACAAAACTCTGAATCTTGACGATGGAGATGAAATAGGTAGAGATGTTCTGACTGCTAATGCTGAAAATAAGGCGAAAAGTTCTTCAGAGAGATCCGAGAACCAGCAAGAAGTTGAAGTTAAGACAATGTTATCAGAGACAAAGAATTCTCTCAAAGATGAAGATGAACCTGACTGGAAGCATTTGTTTATGAATGGACTGCAGGAAAGAGAGAACGTTTTGCTGACAGAGTATACTAAGACTCTTCGGAATTTTATAGAAATGAAGAGGAAGGTCTCTGAATTAGAGAACAACAAACAAGACAGCCACTTTGATACATCTTTGCAGTTTAAGGAATTGATGCGTGCTATTGCCTCGAAAGATGAAGAGAATAGATTCCTGCGTCAGAAACTTGCTCTACTGCAGAAAGCCTTGGAGGGAACCGAGTTATTGGTGGACCTAAATTCGCCTATGCCAACAGAGAAGCATGGCGACGATGATATCTTAAAAATTGAGGTACCCTACAGTAGCACATCAGCCATTGAAGAGAAGTTCCGTATTAGCATTGATGTGCTTCTAGAGGAGAACTTAGATTTTTGGTTAAGATTTAGTTCTACTTTCACAGAGATACAGAAATTTGATACCACCATCAAGGATTTAGTGAAAGAGGCATTGAAAATTGACGAAAAAATGAAGTCTTCAGAGGGCAGTAATAGTTCAGAATATTCTCTAAAATCAGATGTAAGGCCAATTTACAAGCACCTAGAAGGAATCCTAACTGAACTTACAGTCTGGCTGGGAAAAAGTGCATTGCTAAAAGAAGAACTGAAATGCAGATTCTCATCCTTGTGTGACATCCAAGAAGAAATAACAAAGGCATTGAAAGACAGTGCTGAAGACGATGACTTCAAGTTTACGAGCTTTCAGGCGGCTAAGTTCCAAGGCGAGGTTTTGAACATGAAACAAGAGAACAATAGGGTTGCTGATGAGCTTCAAGCAGGTTTAGACCATGTAACGACTCTCCAGCTTGAAGTTGAGAAGGTGCTTGCAAAATTGAATGAACAATTTATGCTCTCAACTTCAAATATACCACAAGGCTCCCATCTGACAAAAGCAGATTCCAAAAACAGGGTTCCTTTAAGGTCATTTATATTTAGTGGCAAAGAAAAGAAACAAAAACAATCAATCTTTTCCTGCATGACCCCTGGAATGCATAGGAAGTATCGTTCAAGACCAAAGACCCCCATGTAAAATACCCCTGCTACTTTCAGTTTTTTATTAATTTCTTGCAATTTTTTTTTATTGGTTTGATTAAATAGTGGTTGAGAATATTACTTGTCAAAAGTGCGAGTACATGTAGTTTTCAGTTATGTCCTTTTTAGTTGGGCAACTAGGCAGATAGTACTGTTATATATTGGGTGTCAGAGTTTTCCTTTGAATTTTGGTCATTTTTTCATCATATATCAAAGATTCATTTTTTTTTTCAAATTACAAATGGCCCCCAAATCTTCTGACGCAAAGACTGGATCAAGATTCAAGACACAACTGCAATTTTACATGAAGTATGATGTGTTTGAAAACTGGACAAGTATTGACGTACTAGAGCCTTTAAGTGATGCCAATATCAAACTGTAACATAAATCAGGTCATCGTCTCTTTAGGAAAAGTGCATATTCTCTATTCTGACTGAACTTGGTCTTCTCTCGTATACATGGAGATTGTGCCCTAAGGTCAATCATTTTATAAATATGTTTTGAATATATTGATTAATTTATGGAGATAAATTAATGGTTATCATATTATTAGCATGTTTACTATGATAACAGTCCNTTAAATTATATATAGAATGAATAAAAAAAATATATATTTTTTTGGCCCGGCCAGACCCGGTGACCCGGCCCGGCCCGTGTACACCCCTAATAGCCGGTCCCAAGCCTGGAAAAGAGAAAGGTTGTATGAGGTAGTGGACAGCCAGTGTTAAACTTTGTCAAATCATTTATTCATGAAATAATGTTGGCATTAGGAGAATAATAGTAGGTGGATACAAGCATAATTAACTAAACAAGCACTCTAATTTTCACAGTATGATAAGGAACAACCAGCAATTTCTAGGCCTTTCTACATGAATGCCTAATAGACCAGTTGATATGTTAAGATTAATGTCCTTCAGCTCAACTGAATGATACCTCTGATACTATCTTGGCTCCCCTTCCCCTGGCTATGTAAAGTCCAATATGATGCATCAGATCCTATCAGAAAGAAAACAATAGTAGAAAGAATAAAATTTCAAAGAAAAGAAGAAAGAAACACACATGGTTGCATCAATTGTGAAAAAATTATAAGGTGTGTTTAAAGAAGATTATTAATAAAAGCAGAATGTCAGAAAAATTTCCATGATTCTGTGTTGTATATCTGTCATAGACACTTCCATATACACAGTGACAGTAGTCTTTTAGGACCTTTTGCTATTTAATGAAGTCTATCCAGATGAAATTTTTATTTCAGACAGCTTACCTTGGCAATATTAAAGTCATAAGAAGCTAAATATGTAATTCACCACAAGCCAAACTTTGATTGGAGTACCTGTGGGTGAGCTATCAAATCCTTGTTACTTTGGGCTACATGTAATGGAAGATCATAAGTTGCACAGGCTTCTGAATAGACAATCACATCTTCTAGAGGAGGAAGGAATCGACGGTTTCTAGCAGAGAGAGCCGAACTAACGAAATCCAGCACGCATATATCCGTGCATATCCCAACAACCAATATCTGTAAAGGACGAGAAT
>QANZ01019614.1:0-22611 GCA_003254925.1 Chamaecrista fasciculata
TTAATTTTTGCTTCCGCTGCCTTAGGCGCCTAGGATTCCCAACAATGTCAACGTCTTCAAGGCGAGGCTAGTTGCGAAGGGATTTACGCAACGCCATGGTATAGACTATGACGAAACGTTTTCGCCTGTTGCAATGGCCAAGTCCATTAGGATCCTCCTTGCCATAGCCGGATATTATGACTATGAGATATGGCAAATTGATGTCAAAACAGCGTTCCTTAACGGAAGGCTGCCCGAGGATGTGTATATGATACAAACCGAGGGGTTTGTATGTCCTGCGGCACCAGACATGGTATGCAAGCTTCAGAGATCCATTTATGGATTAAAGCAGGCATCCAGGAGTTGGAATCATCGTTTTGATGAAGTAGTCAAAGAGTTTGGCTTCTTACAAAACCCTGACGAACCTTGTGTTTACAAGAAGGTTAGTGGGAGCACAATTGTGTTCTTGGTACTATATGTCGATGACATATTACTCATTGGAAATGATATTCCAACCTTAGAGATTATAAAATCCTGGTTGGGAAAATCTTTCTCAATGAAGGACTTTGGAGAAGCTGCCTATATTCTAGGCATTAAGATCTATAGAGATAGATCTCGGAGGCTTCTCGGATTGAGTCAGAGTACATACTTGGATAAGGTATTGAAGAGGTTCAATATGCAAGATTCCAAGAAGGGATTCATACCGATGAATCATGGGCTGACCCTGAGCAAGAAACAGTGTCCCAGGACACTTGTTGAGCGAGGGCGCATGATTGGAATTCCTTATGCTTCGGCCATAGGATCTATCATGTATGCCATGTTATATACTCGACCCGATATGTCGTTTGCCCTAAGCATGACAAGTCGATTCCAACAAGACCCTGGTGAGGATCATTGGATCGCTGTCAAGAATATCCTTAAGTACTTGAGAAGGACTAAGGATGAGTTCTTGCTTTATGGTGGAACTGATGAGGAGCAATGTGTAAGGGGTTACACAGACGCTAGTTTCCAAACTGACCAAGATGACTTTAAATCGCAGTCATGATATGTGTTTCTCCTGAACGTGGCAGCGTGGGTTGGAAGAGTTCCAAGCAGAGCACGATTGCCGATTCTACAAAGGAGTCCGAGTATATTGCAGCATCAGATGCAGCAAAGGAAGCTGTGTGGATTAGAAAGTTCATCTCCGAGCTTGGTGTGGTTCCGACCATTTCTGATCTCGTTACCCTGTATTGTGACAATAGTGGGGCTATTGCACAAGCCAAGGAGCCACAATCCCACCAGAGGACCAAACATGTACTCAGACGTTTTCACCTTGTTAGGGAGATGATTGACAGAGGTGATGTGGAGATATGTAAAGTAGAAGGCGAGGATAACGTTGCTGATCCTCTGACCAAGCCTCTTGCAAGGGTCATACATGAGCGGCATGTATCGTCGATGGGGATTAGACGCATTGATCAGTGTACCTAGGAGTAGGAACATCTAGATTGATGATTGTACCCTAGTGCAAGTGGGAGTCTGTCGGAGATTGTGCCCTATGGCCAATTATTTTATGTAAAATGTTATGAACATTTGGATTAATTTATAGAGATAAATTAAGGTGAACCCGTAGGGTGAAAGTGGGTTTTCAAAGAGAAAACAGACATGGATGGCAATGTCAACATCTTCAAGGCGAGGCTAGTTGCGAAGGGATTTACGCAACGTCATGGTATAGACTAGGACGAAATTTTTTCGCCTGTTGCAATGGCCAAGTCCATTAGGATCCTCCTTGCCATAGCCGCATATTATGACTATGAGATATGGCAAATGGATGTCAAAACAGCGTTCCGTAACGGAAGGCTGCCCGAGGATGTGTATATGATACAAACTGAGGGGTTTGTATGTCCTGAGGCACCAGACATGGTATGCAAGCTTCAGAGATCCATTTATGGATTAAAGCAAGCATCCAGGAGTTGGAATCATCGTTTTGATGAAGTAGTCAAAGAGTTTGGCTTCTTACAAAACCCTGACAAACCTTGTGTCTACAAGAAGGTTAGTGGGAGCACAATTGTGTTCTTGGTACAATATGTCGATGACATATTACTCATTGGAAATGATATTCCAACCTTAGAGATTATAAACTCCTGGTTGGGAAAATCTTTCTCAATGAATGACTTAGGAGAAGCGGCCTATATTCTAGGCATTAAGATCTATAGAGATGGATCTCGGAGGCTTCTCGGATTGAGTCAGAGTACATAATTGGATAAGGTATTAAAGAGGTTCAATATGCAAGATTCCAAGAAGGGATTCATACCGATGAATCATGGGCTGACTCTGAGCAAGAAACAGTGTCCCAGGACACTTGTTGAGCGAGGGCACATGAGTGGAATTCCTTATGTTTCGGCCATAGGATCCATCATGTATGCCATGTTATATACTTGACCCGATGTGTCGTTTGCCCTAAGCATGACAAGTCGATTCCAAAAAGACCCTGGTGAGGATCATTGGATCGCTGTCAAGAATATCCTTAAGTACTTGAGAAGGACTAAGGATGAGTTCTTGGTTTACGGTGGAACTGATGAGGAGCTATGTGTAAGGGGTTACACAGACGCTAGTTACCAAACCGACCAATATGACTTTAAATCGCAGTCAGGATATGTGTTTCTCCTGAACGTGGCAGCGTGAGTTGGAAGAGTTCCAAGCAAAGAACGATTGCCGATTCTACAACGGAGTCCGAGTATATTGCAGCATCGGATGCAGCAAAGGAGGCTGTGTGGATTAGAAAGTTCATCTCGGAGCTTGGTGTGGTTCCAACCATTTCTGATCCCGTTACCCTGTATTGTGACAATAGTGGTGCTATTGCACAAGCCAAGGAGCCACAGTCCCACCAGAGGACCAAACATGTACACAGACGTTTTCACCTTGTCAGGGAGATGATTGACAGAGGTGATGTGGAGATATGTAAAGTAGCAGGCGAGGATAACGTTGCTGATCCTCTGACCAAGCCTCTTGCAAGGGTCATACATGAGCGGCATGTATCGTCGATGGGGATTAGACGCATTGATCATTGTACCTAGGAGTAGGAACATCTAGATTGATGATTGTACCCTAGTGCAAGTGGGAGTCTGTTGGAGATTGTGCCCTATGGCCAATCATTTTATGTAAAATGTTATGAACATTTGGATTAATTTATAGAGATAAATTAAGGTGAACCCGTAGGGTGAAAGTGGGTTTTCAAAGAGAAAACAGACATGGATGGCAATGTCAACATCTTCAAGGCGAGGCTAGTTGCGAAGGGATTTACGCAACGTCATGGTATAGACTAGGACGAAATTTTTTCGCCTGTTGCAATGGCCAAGTCCATTAGGATCCTCCTTGCCATAGCCGCATATTATGACTATGAGATATGGCAAATGGATGTCAAAACAGCGTTCCGTAACGGAAGGCTGCCCGAGGATGTGTATATGATACAAACTGAGGGGTTTGTATGTCCTGAGGCACCAGACATGGTATGCAAGCTTCAGAGATCCATTTATGGATTAAAGCAAGCATCCAGGAGTTGGAATCATTGTTTTGATGAAGTAGTCAAAGAGTTTGGCTTCTTACAAAACCCTAACGAACCTTGTGTTTACAAGAACGTTAGTGGGAGCACAATTGTGTTCTTGGTACTATATGTCGATGACATATTACTCATTGGAAATGATATTCCAACCTTAGAGATTATAAAATCCTGGTTGGGAATATCTTTCTCAATGAAGGACTTAGGAGAAGCTGCCTATATTCTAGGCATTAAGATCTATAGAGATGGATCTCGTAGGCTTCTCGGATTGAGTCAGAGTACATACTTGGATAAGGTATTGAAGAGGTTCAATATGCAAGATTCCAAGAAGGGATTCATACCGATGAATCATGGGCTGACCCTGAGCAAGAAACAGTGTCCCAAGACACTTGTTGAGCGAGGGCGCATGAGTGGAATTCCTTATGCTTCGGCCATAGGATCCATCATGTATGCCATGTTATATACTCGACCCGATGTGTCGTTTGCCCTAACCATGACAAGTCGATTCCAACAAGACCCTGGTGAGGATTATTGGATCGCTATCAAGAATATCCTTAAGTACTTGAGAAGGACTAAGGATGAGTTCTTGGTTTACGGTGGAACAGATGAGGAGCTATGTGTAAGGGATTACACAGACGCTAGTTTCCAAACCGACCAAGATGACTTTAAATCGCAGTCAGGATAGGTGTTTCTCCTGAACGTGGCAGCGTGAGTTGGAAGAGTTCCAAGCAGAGCACGATTGCCAATTCTACAACGGAGTCCGAGAATATTGCAGCATCGGATGCAGCAAAGGAGGCTGTGTGGATTAGAAAGTTCACCTCCGAGCTTGGTGTGGTTCCGACCATTTCTGATCCCGTTACCCTGTATTGTGACAATAGTGGTGCTATTGCACAAGCCAAGGAGCCACAGTCCCGCCAGAGGACCAAACATGTACTGAGACGTTTTCACCTTGTCAGGGAGATGATTGACAAAGGTGATGTGGAGATATGTAAAGTAGCAGGCGAGGATAACATTGCTGATCCTCTGACCAAGCCCTTTGCAAGGGTCATACATGAGCGGCATGTATCGTCGATGGGGATTAGACGCATTGATCAGTGTACCTAGGAGTAGGAACATCTAGATTGATGATTGTACCCTAGTGCAAGTGGGAGTCTGTTGGAGATTGTGCCCTATGGCCAATCATTTTATGTAAAATGTTATGAACATTTGGATTAATTTATAGAGATAAATTAAGGTGAACCCGTAGGGTGAAAGTGGGTTTTCAAAGAGAAAACAGACATGGATGGCAATGTCAACGTCTTCAAGGCGAGGCTAGTTGCGAAGGGATTTACGCAACGTCATGGTATAGACTATGACAAAATTTTTTCGCCTGTTGCAATGGCCAAGTCCATTAGGATCCTCCTTGCCATAGCCGCATATTATGACTATGAGATATGGCAAATGGATGTCAAAACAGCGTTCCTTAACGGAAGGCTGCCTGAGGATGTGTATATGATACAAACTGAGGGGTTTGTATGTCCTGAGGCACCAGACATGGTATGCAAGCTTCAGAGATCCATTTATGGATTAAAGCAAGCGTCCAGGAGTTGGAATCATCGTTTTGATGAAGTAGTCAAAGAGTTTGGCTTCTTACAAAACCCTGACGAACCTTGTGTCTACAAGAAGGTTAGTGGGAGCACAATTGTGTTCTTGGTACTATATGCCGATGACATATTACACATTGGAAATGATATTCCAACCTTAGAGATTATAAAATCCTGGTTGGGAAAATCTTTCTCAATGAAGGAATTAGGAGAAGCTGCCTATATTCTAGGCATTAGGATCTATAGAGATGGATCTCGGAGGCTTCTCGGATTGAGTCAGAGTACATACTTGGATAAGGTATTAAAGAGGTTCAATATGCAAGATTCCAAGAAGGGATTCATACCGATGAATCATGGGCTGACCCTGAGCAAGAAACAGTGTCCTAGGACACTTGTTGAGCGAGGGCGCATGAGTGGAATTCCTTATGCTTCGGCCATAGGATCCATCATGTATGCCATGTTATATACTCGACCCGATGTGTCGTTTGCCCGAAGCATGACAAGTCGATTGCAACAAGACCCTGGTGCGGATCATTGGATCGTTGTCAAGAATATCCTTAAGTACTTGAGAAGGACTAAGGATGAGTTCTTGGTTTACGGTGGAACTGATGAGGAGCTATGTGTAAGGGGTTACACAGATGCTAGTTTCCAAACCGACCAAGATGACTTTAAATCGCAGTCAGGATATGTGTTTCTCCTGAACGTGACAGCGTGAGTTGGAAGAGTTCCAAGCAGAGCACGATTGCCGATTCTACAACGGAGTCCGAGTATATTGCAGCATCGGATGCAGCAAAGGAGGCTGTGTGGATTAGAAAGTTCATCTCCGAGATTTGTGTGGTTCCGACCATTTCTGATCCCGTTACCCTGTATTGTGACAATAGTGGTGCTATTGCACAAGCCAAGGAGCCACGGTCCCACCAGAGGACCAAACATGTACTCAGACGTTTTCACCTTGTCAGGGAGATGATTGACAGAGGTGATGTGGAGATATGTAAAGTAGCAGGCGAGGATAACGTTGTTGATCCTCTGACCAAGCCTCTTGCAAGGGTCATACATGAGCGGCATGTATCGTCGATGGGGATTAGACGCATTGATCAGTGTACCTAGCAGTAGGAACAGTTAGATTGATGATTGTACCCTAGTGCAAGTGGGAGTCTGTTGGAGATTGTGCGCTAGGGCCAATCATTTTATGTAAAATGTTATGAACATTTGGATTAATTTATAGAGAAAAATTAATATGTTATCATAATTAGCATGTTTACTATGATAGCGTTCGTGATTAATTATGAGATAATTAATATAAATCTGTCCCTGGTCGATTGTTTTCATGGGAACGAAAATGAACTAAGACCAGCATGACCTCGGTGCATAGAGATGCATGCACTAGATGCTGGGACGAGAGTCATGGTGCAATTACGTAAGGGGTTACGAGTTGCTGGACTGACCCAGAGAGTCCTACATGGGTTTAGTCATCAGCTTGCCTCTCCTGTACGCCTATCGCGATGCCTTAGTCCTGAGGTCATCATTATTCCGGCGTTGCAGTTGTCAGACTTTGGCTTAGTCTAACGTTGCCCGTGACAGGGTAGCCATATGGGCTAAGTACAGGTTTGGTTGATTGTCGTGCTGAGGAATGTGGGTTGACCGAGATGGGAATTTGTCCCTCATTAGATGGGAGATATCTAACTGGCGCCCTCGATGAGTCTGTCCAAGGAAAGGAGTGGCCACTCAGGAAATTGGGACTTACTCAGGAAATCGAAAAAGTTGTGGTTTGGATTATGGATGACCTTCCTGTGCCTAATCCATGACCAAGATATCATAGGACAATATGGTCTATGACAAGGTGGTACTAAGGTTAAGTCGGTTTTGGTAAAAACGATAACTCACGTGTTTTGGGTAGTCGTGATGGCTTGCTAGAGTCTGCTCACGACTTGTAGGTCATAGAGATGGCTTGCTGCCAACTTCACGTGGGGCCTGCTGGGTCACACATGAGCAGGATAAGGACACCGCTTAAAGGGACACGAATTCGGGTTAACTCGTGGGTCACTCCGGTGGCACAATTTAAGACACAGCAAAATGTCAGGGACATTAAGTCTTGTCTTAATTAATCTACAGTTCTGAAATATTTAAATTTGTGGGATAAGTTTAAATATAATAATTGTTAAATGATTAATAGGGATTAATTATTTACAATTAAAATATTAGGGAAAAATAAATCAGATAAGATTCCTAAAAGTTAGTAGATTATTGATTTATAAAATTCCCAATATTATTTTGAGGGTGGCGCCTCTTATGAGATATTTAGATTAATAAAATTGTTTTATTAATTTAAATAATAAGTTTGAATTCAAAAGATTTCATGGAGATATCAAAAGATTTGAATCAAATAGATTTGGTGAGATCTCAACTCAGGATCTTTGGAGAATCATGACTTCCTTATTGTTAGGAATGTTTTTGATTTATAAAATTCCAAGATAAATAGAGGAGAGATGGCGCATTGCTCTTGTGGGTCCCATGGGAAGATTTGATCTTCCATTTGATTCTCAGAGATTGCATTTTGAATTTAAATTGAAATATTAAGGTAATATTTTAATTGTAAATTCAAGTTCTATAATTATAATATTATCAGAATATCATGATTTTCGGAATATTAAAATCACCAAATAATATATTTATATATAGGGGAGCAAGTCGACTTGCCCCCCAAGTCTAACCCTAGCTCACTTTGTGAAATTTCTTCCTCCTTGTAGAGAGAGAGAGTGAAAATCGCCACTTTGCACCTCGAGAGAGAAAGAGTCGAATTTTCCTAAGGTGTTAGAGAAAATTCATCTGGCTCTAGAGCTAGGTTTTGTGAAAGAAGGAAAATCAAGAAGGAGTTCTTGTGGGGGTTTCCTTCTGTGCGCCGCCTTGTTCCGGAATCAAGAAGGAGTTCTTGAGTTCATACACTGTAGATTGGTCCCTAGTTCTTTTGGAGAGAAGAACGGAAGGCTAGCACCTTGGTGCCCAAGAAACTTTTCGTGTGGATCACCGGCAGAGTGAGAACTCTGAGAGTGGACTCCTTGCACACGCCTTGTACAACCAACCGATTGAAACTCGGGAGGTATACCACTATCTAAAAGTTTTAAATTCTGCTAGCGGATCCGTTCGGGAATTTTGGGACTAGGCGCTTTATTTTTAATTTTATATTTCTGCTTCCGCTGCGTTTGTCGCCTAGGATTCCCAACACTAACTTGACAAGAAAATCAAAGTCCTTCGATCCGATCGAGAGGACGAGTATTTGAGTCAAGAATTTGTTGATCATCTTAGAAGCTTGAGATAGTCTCACGACTTACCCCTTCTGAAACCCCATAGTGGAGGAATCGAACCCTATTAGATATGGTATGATCTATGATGAGTTAAGCTACTCTTCTGCCGTCCTTTAAAGGGGGCATGCTCTAGAAGCTGCTGATTTCACACTTAACCGTTTTTCGTCTAAA
This sequence comes from Chamaecrista fasciculata, assembly GCA_003254925.1. Lineage (NCBI taxonomy): Eukaryota > Viridiplantae > Streptophyta > Magnoliopsida > Fabales > Fabaceae > Chamaecrista > Chamaecrista fasciculata. The sequence goes on from QANZ01019614.1 coordinate 8,571, forward strand.
GCAGTTGAGAAGACACCATATAAGATATGGAATGGGAAGAGTCCCAAAGTGTCTTATCTCTAATTTGGGGATATAAAGTTTAGGTTAAGCAATAGCGTAACGATAAACTGTCTCCCAAAACCCTCAAGTGTATATTTGTGGGATACCCCAAGGAAACGAAGGGGGCATCAAGTCTACTACCTGTCTGACAACAAAGTGTTTGAAGTCAGAAGTGGATTCCTTTTAGAAAGGGATTTTTGTTTCAAAAAGAAACAGTGGGAGTAAGATAAATCTTGAAAGAGTTCAAGATCCACAAGACACTTCAGAGGCGCAGACGGAAACTAGAGAAGAACCACAAGGCGTTGTGGAAGCTCCTCTAATAACACAAGGACCATGAAGTTCTGATAGAACACGTTCTCAACCTCAAAGATATGGATCTTTCGTCATTGAGAACAAGGATGTGTTGCTCTAGGAGCGTGGTAAGCCTACAATCTATCGAGAAGCTTTTATCATTGTTTTGATGAAGGCGCCAAAGGAGTTTGGCTTCTTACAAAACCACTGATGAGCCCTGTTGGAGATTGTGCCCTAGGGCCAATCATTTGGTATGTGAGAACATACTGGTTGACTAATTTATGGATGATAAATTGAGTCGTTATCATATTATTAGCTTGTTTACTATGATAACAATCACTGATTAATTATGAGATAATTAGTCTAAACTGTCCCTGGTCGCTCATTCCAGTGGGAACTTGAAATGAACTAAGACCAGCATGACCTCGGTGTATAGAGATGCATGCACTAGATGCTTTACGAGAGTCATGTGCAATAAGTAAAGGGTTACAAGTTGCTGGACCGACCCGGAGAGTCCTGCATGGGTTTTAGTCATAAGCTAGCCTCTCCTGTAAACATGTCACGATAGCCTTAGACCTGAGGTCTTGACTATTCCTGGATTGTAGTTGTCAGACTTTGGCCTAGTCTAACGTTGCCCGTAACAGGGTAGCCATAAGGGCTAGGTACGGGTTTGGTTGATTACCGTGCTGAGGAATGTGGTTGACCAAGATGGGATTTTGTCCCTCATTAAGATGCGAGATATTTAACTGGGCCCCTCGATGAGTCTGTCCAAGGAATGTGTGGCCACACAAGGAAATGGGACTAACTCAGGAAATCGAGAAAGTTGTGGTTTGGGTTATGGATGACAATCCCGTGCCTAATCCAAGACCAAAATATCGTGTGACAATAGGGATTATGACAAGGTGGTACTTAGGTTAAGTCGTTAACGTTAAAGCGATAACTCGCGTGTTTTGGGTAGTCGTGATGGCTTGCTAGAGTCCGCTCTCAACTTGTGAGTCATAAAGATGACTTGCTGCCAACTTCACGTGAGGCCTGCTGGGTCACACATGAGCAGGATCAAGATGCCGTATTGGGACACGAATTAGGGTTAATTCGTGAGTCACTTCGGTGACACAATTTAAGACATAGTTGAATGACTTAGGACATGAAATCTTGTCTTAGATAAATATCTATGAATGTGACATTTAAATTTGTTGGACATATTTAAATATATATATTAATTGTAAATGGTTTACAATTAAATTCTTGTTTAAACTATTAGGGAATAATAAATTAAATTTATTTCCTAAAAGTTAGGGGATTATTGATTTATTAAATTCACTAATATTTGGGGTAACAAAATAATGGTGGTGGCGCCTCTTTTGGTCTTAATTTAATTAATGAAAATGTTTTGTTAATTAAATAAAGATAACAAGATTTGAATTTGAATTCAAGATATGATTTTGATTTCAAGATTCAAATNTAATTCAATAATCTTAAAAAGATAACTAGTAGGATATAATTACCTAAAGAGTTTGGGTTGTTGTGGAATTCCTCTTGAACATGAGGAGGATGGCCCATATCTTTATTTCTTGGGGAGCAAAATTTGATCTTGTGTTTTGAATTTGAAGATATGAGCCAAATCGAATTTCCTAAATTAAATTATTAAGGTAATATTTTCATTATAAATTTAAATCCTCATGACTCCTTCCAACCAATAGGATTTGAGGAATCAAGATTTGGTTTCAAGATTTGATCTTGTAGGCCAAGATTTCGATTTGCCCTTAGGTTTTTGAATTATAATATTAGTGTAATATTATAAGTCAGAGATATTGGGAATCCTTATCCAAAAATTTGAGGGATTCACTAAATGGTTTAGTGAAACCCAAACTCTAGGAATGAGAAGCTATATAAGCACACATAAAGAGGAAGAGGAATATAATTTTGTGAGACAAAATTTTGCCTAGTTCTTCCTAGAGAGAGAAGAGAATCGCCAAGCTTGAGTTTTAGAGAGAGAAAGTCGTGTTCTTCTTTTAGAGAGAGAATATTGACCTAAACCCTAAAACACCTAGCTTCTTGTGTGTTTCTTGCGCCACCTATTTTGGAATCAAGAACTGTTCTTGGTTCTTCAAGATTCATAGATAACCGTTCCCGTTTTCACTTGGGAAGAAGTGAAGGAGGCTAGCACCTAGGCATCTGCCAAACTGCTCGTGTGGATCACCGGCAGAGGAAGAACACTTGGAGTGGACTTCTCAACTCGCGAGTCTATTTGCACCGATTGAATTTTGGTAAATTTCTTTCTTTAACTGATATAAATGTTGATAGTGGATCCTGGAAGGAATCATAGGGAAGCCAAAAGTTTTAATTTACCGTGTTTTTCCGCTGCGCCGACCCTATGATTTCCCAACAAGCCCTGTGTTTACAAGAAGGTTAGTGGGAGCACGATTGTATTCTTGGTGCTATATGTCGCTGACATATTGCTAATTGGAAGTGACATTACTATCTTAAGATTATGAATCTTAAGATGGGTAAATCACTCTCAATGAAAGGACTTAAATGAAGCTGCCTATATTCTAAGGATAAAGATCTATAGAGATAGATCTCGAAAAGACTTCTTGAATTGAGTCAAAGTACATACTTGGATGAGATACTGAAGGGGTTCAGTATGCAAGATTTGAAGAAGGGATTCATACCGATGAATCATGGATTAGTCTTGAGCAAGAGTCAATGTCCCGAGACACTTGATGACCAAGGGCGCATGAATGGCATCCCTGACGCTTCGGCGATAGGATCCATCGTGCTATACTGTACTTGACCTGATATGTCATTTGCCCTAAGTATGACGAGCTGAGACCCTGTTGAGGATCGTTGGACAGCTGTCATAAAGATCCTTGAGCACTTAAGAAGGACTAAGGATGAATTATTGGTTTATGGTGGAATTGATGTATAATTGGTTACACAGATGCCCGTTTTCCAAACAAACCAAGATTAATTTAAATCGCAGTACGGAAACATGTTTTCCCCTGAACGGTGGCATCGTGAGTTAGAATGGATCCAACCAGAGCACGATTGCTGATTCTACAAGAATGGGTTAGTCGCGTAGAGACGCAGACTGTAAAACTATTGTCTGAAGTATACTTGGTGGTCACCCTGTAGAGACAGGAAGACACCAAACGGGAATGGGTTCCCCACAGATGTTCCGACAGTGATATATACTCATACAGGATCACCTAGAGATGGTGATATCAACGAGTGCAAAATAGCAGTCAAGGATTATGTTGCCGATTCTCTTATGAAATCCCTGGCACGGGTCTTACATAAGCGTCATGTAATGTCAAATGGGGATTACACACATTAATGGATGTTCCTAGTGTAGGAACAGTTCGATTGATGATTGTACCTAGTGCAAGTGGGTGGGAGTTTGATGGAGATTGTGCCCTAGGGCCAATCATTTTATGTATATGTTTTGAACATATGGATTAATCTATAGAGATAGATTATGATGCTATCATATTATTAGCATGTTTACTGTGATAGCGTCCTTGATTAATTATGTGATAATTAATCTAAACATGTCACTGGTCGATTGTTTTCATGGGAGCGAAAATGAACTAAGACCAGCATGACCTCGGTGCATAGAGATGCATGCACTAGATGCTTGAACGAGAGTCATGGGGCAATCATGTAAAGGGTTACAAGTTGCTGGACTAACCAGGAGAGTCCTGTATGGGTTTAGTCATCAGCTTGCCTCTCCTGTACGCCTGTCACGACGCCTTAGACCTGAGGTCATCATTATTCTGGCGTTGTAGTTGTCAAACTTTGGCCTAGTCTAACGTTACCCGTAGCAGGGTAGCCATAAGGGCTAGTTACGGGTTTGTTTGATTACCGTGCTGAGGAATGTAGTTGACCAAGATGGAATTTTGTCCCTCATTAAAGATGGGAGATATTTAACTGGGTCCCTCGATGAGTCTGTCCAAGAAATGTGTGGCCACACTAGTAATTGGGACTTACTCAAGGAATCGAGAAAGTTGTGGTTTGGATTATGGATGACTTTCCTGTGCCTAATCCATGACCAAGATATCGTAGGACAATAGGGTCTGAAACAAGGAGGTACTATGGTTAAGTCGGTTTTGGTAAAAACGAAACTCACGTGTTTTGGGTAGTCGTGATGGCTTGCTAGAGTCCGCTCACGACTTGTAAGTCATAGAGATGGCTTGCTGCCAACTTCACGTGAGGCCTGCTCGGTCACACATGAGCAGGATCAGGACACCGCTTAAGGGGACACGAATTAAGGTTAATTCGTGAGTCACTTCGGTGACACAATTTAAGACATAGCAAAATGTCTAGGACATTAAGTCTTGTCTTAAATAATCTACAGTTGTAATATATTTAAATTTGTGGGACAAGTTTAAATATAATAATTGTTTAATAGTTAATAGGGATTAATTATTTACAATTATAATATTAGGGAATAATGAATCAGATAAGATTCCTAAAAGTTAGGAGATTATTGATTTATTAAATTCTCTAATATTAGCATGAGGGTGGCGCCTCATAGGGCTTTTAATTAATATAATTGTTTTATTAATTAAAGTCATGAGTTTGAATTCAAAAGATTTGAATCAAAGATATTAGGGTAATATCTTAACTCATAATCCTTGGAAGATCATTACTTCCTAAGAGTTAGGAATGTTTTTGATTTATAAAATTCCAAGATAAAAGAGGGAGGATGGCGCATTGCTCTAGTGGGTCCCAAGGGGAGATTTGATCTTTCATTTGATTCTCAGAGATTGCATTTGAATTTGGATTGAAATATTAAGGTAATATTTTAATTAGAAATTCAAGTCCTAAAATTGTGATATTATTGTAATCTCATAATTTTATAATTTGATAATCCTATAATTTAGGGATTCCCTAATTATAATTATCAAATCCCTATCTTTATATAAATATATGGCTAAGTCGAAATTAGCAAACCCTAAGCCACAAGTGCAATTTCGCCTTCTTCTTCTTGTGAGACAAGAGAGAGAAAAATTGCACAACCTAGCCTAAGTAGGAGAGAGAGTCGAATTTTGGTAAGGTGTTAGTGAAAGTTTGACTTTTCTAAGATAGCTAGGGTTTTGTGAGAACAAAACAAGGGGAGTCTTGTTTTGTGCGCCTCCGATATACATAGATCAAGAACTGTTCTTAATAGACTGGTCTGGTTCGAGAACTGTTCTTGACAACCGGAGCTGTAGATTGGATCCCTAGTTCTTTTGGAGAAAAGAATAGAAGGCTAGCACCTTGGTGCCTGACAAACTGCTCATGTGGATCACCGGCGGAGGAAGGACGCTACGAATGGACTTCTAGGACACGCCCCGAACAACCAAACCGATTGGAACTCGTGAGGTATACCACTATCTTAACAGGTTTTAAATTCAACTAGCGGATCCGTTCGGGAAATCTTGGGCTTGGCGCTTTAAATTTTTATTTTATATTTTTCTTCTGCTGAGTTCTAGCGCCTGTATTTTCCAACAAGTCGTTCCACCTGAAGGTGTAAAAGCCGTAGGGTGCAAGTGGGTTTTCAAAGAGAAAACCGACATGGATGGCAACGTTAATGTCTTTAAGGCCAGACTAGTTACAAAGGGGTTCACTCAACGTCATGGTATGCAATCCATGTACGACAATAAGGTATGGACCTTAGTCGATCCACCTGAAGGTGTAAAAGCCGTAGGGTGCAAATGGGTTTTCAAAGAGAAAACTGACATGGATTGCAACTTTAATGTCTTTAAGGCCAGGCTAGTTGCAAAGGGGTTCACTCAACGTCATGGTATTGACTATGATGAAACGTTTTCCCCAGTTGCAATGGCCAAGCCCATTAGGATCCTCCTTGCCATAGCCGCATATTATGACTATGAGATATGGCAAATGGATGTCAAAACAACATTCCTTAATGGAAGGCTGCCCTAAGATGTGTACATGACACATCCTGAGGGGTTTGAATGTCCAAAGGAACCAGAGAAGGTGTGCAAATTTCAGAGATCCATTTATGGATTGAAGCAACCATCTCGGAGTTGGAATCATCGTTTTGATGAGGTAGTCAAAGAGTTTGTCTTCTTGCAAAACCCTGATGAGCCTTGGGTTTACAAGAAGGTTAGTGGGAGCACGATTGTGTTCTTGGTGCTTTATGTCGATGACATATTGCTCATTGGAAATGATGTTCCTACCTTGGAGATTGTGAAATCTTGGTTGGGAAAATCATTCTCGATGAAGGACTTAGGAGAAGCTGCTTACATTCTAGTCATCAAGATCTATAGAGATAGATCTCGAAGGCTTATTGGATTAAGTCATAGTACATACTTGGATAAGGTACTGAAACAGTTCAGTATGCAGGATTCCAATAAGGGATTCATACCGATGAATCATTGATGCGAAATAAAAGGAGAAGGACATATTGCAAATATATGGGGTCAAATCCTTTTGAAGAGAGAGGGGATGATGCAAAACACCATGCCAAAGGTTCATTAAAAATCAAGCTGAAAACGTCACTTGAAAAATATGGGCTGAAAGATGAGTTGGAGAACTTAATTTGGGCTCAAAGACTTCAATTTAAAGAGCTTGGACCAAGTGCTACATATATGAAGACTCATTTGGTCCTAAATAATCATATTTTGGGCTTAATTTGATGCTTGTATTTTGGGTTTTAATTTTGTGCGAATTTTATTAAGTTTGGGCTAATGTATCTGAAGTCCATTAGTATTTTAAGACAATTTAAATTAGCTTTATTATTTTAATTAGTTGGGCTTCATATTTAAAAGTCCATTAGGGTTTTATTATTAGTTGGGTTTAGTGTTTCATGACCCATTAGGGTTTCTTTCAACTTAGAGTATAAATACTCCCATAACACTTTGTAATTTCAGATTTGAGATTTGAGTTTATAATATTGTGAGTTTGGTTTATCCAACTTGTGAGAGTGTGTTCTCTCTAGGGTTCTTCATTGAACTTATAGACTTATCAAGGCTTGATCATCCTTGTGGAGTCTTCCAACACTTCGGGTCTTTGTTCGTTCGAGTGCAAGGGTTCAAGTGTGATCATCTAGGCCTTTGTTTAGCTTTCTTGGGGTTGTATATTTCAACTTGGTGGTGGGTTCGTGGGATTTTCCCTTATGGGTTCGCACCAATCATGGTTTAGGCCTGAGCAAGAATCAGTGTCCCAAGACACTTGATGAGCGAGGGCGCATGAGTGGCATCCCTTGTGCTTCGGCAATAGGATCCATCATGTATGCCATGTTGTGTACTCGACCAGATGTGTCATTTGCCCTGAGTATGACGAGCCGGTTCCAACAAGACCCTGGTGAGGATCATTAGACCGCTGTCAAAAACATCCTTAAGTACTTGAGAAGGACTAAGGATGAATTCTTGGTTTGTGGTAGAACTGATGAAGAGCTATGTGTAATTGGTTACACAGATGCCAGTTTTCAAACCGATCAAGATGATTTTAAATCGCAGTCTGGATACGTGTTTCTCCTGAACGGTGGCAGTGTGAGTTGGAAAAGTTCCAAGCAGAGCACGATTGCTGATTCTACAACGGAGGCTGAGTATATAGCAGCATCAGATGCAGCGAAGGAGGCTGTATGGATTAGGAAGTTCATTGCTGAGCTTGGTGTGGTTCCGACCATTACTAATCCTATAACCTTGTATTGTGACAATAGTAGTTCTATTGCACAAGCCAAGGAGCCACGGTCCCACCAAAGGACTAAACATATACTTAGACGTTTTCACCTTGTTAGAGAGATGATTGACAGAGGTGATATCAAGATATGTAAAGTAGCAGGCGAGGATAATGTTGCCAATCCTCTTACGAAACCTCTTGCACGGGTCATACATGAATGCCATGTAACGTCGATGAGGATTAGATGTTGGAGAATTATAGAGCGACCGTGCTAGAGGTTTCCTAAGAGGATCGGCAACATTATCCTCGCCTGCTACTTTGCATATCTTGATATCTCCTCTGTCAACAATCTCTCTGACAAGGTGATAACGTCTGAGTATATGTTTGGTCCCTTGGTGGGACTGGGGCTCCTTGGCTTGTGCAATAGCACAACTATTGTCACAATACAAGGTTATAGTATCAGCAATGGTCGGAACCACACCAAGCTCAGCAATGAACTTCCTAATCCATACAGCCTCCTTCGCCGTATCTGATGCTGCTATATACTCAGCCTCTGTCATAGAATCAGCAATCGTGCTCTGCTTGGAACTCTTCCAACTCACGCTGCCACCGTTCAGGAGAAACACGTATCCAGATAGCGATTTGAAATCAACTTGGTCGGTTTGGAAACTGACGTCTGTGTAACAAATTACACATAGCTCTTCATCAGTTCCACCATAAACCAATAATTCATCCTTAGTCCTTCTCAAGTACTTAAGGATGCTTTTGACAGCGGTCTAATGATCCTCACTAGGGTCTTGTTGGAACCGGCTCGTGATACTCAGGGCAAACGACACATCGGGTCGAGTACACAACATGGCATACATGATGGATCCAATTGCTGAAGCATAAGGGATGCCACTCATGCGCCCTCGCTCATCAAGTGTCTTGGGACACTGATTCTTGCTCAGGACTAAACCATGATTCATCGGTATGAATGCCTTCTTGGATGTTGGGAAATCACAGGACCAAAGCGCGCAGCGGAAGTGAAGGAAATGATAAAAATATAAAATTGATCCTTAAATGGCGCAAAGCTTGTGATTTCCTACAGGATCCACTAGTTGAATTTAAACCGGTAAAGGAAGAAGTATACCTCAAGTATTTCAATCGGTCTGGTTGAATGGTGCGATTCCGAGAAGTTCACTCCAAGCGTCCTTCCTCTGCCGGTAATCCACACGAACAGTTTGCTGACACCAAGGTGCTAGCCTTCAGTTCTTTTCTCCAAAAGAACTCGGGAGTCCAATCTACGGTTCTTGATGATCAAGAACAATTCTTGAACCAAGAAAGATAGGTGGCGCAAGAACACAAGAACTCTTCTTATTTTCTCTCACAAAACTCTAGACCTAGGGTGCAAGTCGTTTTTCTCTCACACTTAGAGAAAGTCGACTTTTCCTCTCTCTAAACACTAGGGAGCCAAAATTTTCTCTCTCTTCTAAAGAAAAAGATCACCAACTCGACTTCCCCTAGGAATTATAGAGTTCGGAAATTTGATAATTATAATTAGGGAATCCCTAAATTAATGGATTATCAAAATATAAAATTATGAGATTACAATAATATCACAATTTTAGGACTTGAATTCTTAATTAAAATATTACCTTAATATCTTAATTTCAATTCAAAATGCAATCTTTGAGAATCAAAATGGAAGATCAAATCTTCCCTTGGTCCCACTCAAGAATGCTCCAACTCCCCCTTATTTTCTTGGAATTTAATAAATCAAAATAACAATCCTAACACTTAGGAAGTTATAACCAACTTATTATTTTCCAACAATATTGAATTAAAATATTACTCTAATGTCTTTAATTCAAGTTTTGAATCTTGAAATCAAGATCAAATCTTGAATTCAAATTCTTGACTTTAATTAACAAAACATTTTCATTAATTAAAATGCCTATATATGAGGCGCCACCCTCAACCCTAATTATCTTAATATTAGTGAATTTAATAAATCAATAATCTCCTAACTTTTAGGAACCTTATCTAATTTATTATTCCCTAATATTATAATTGTAAATAGATTAATCCAATTAACTATTTAACAATTAATATATTTAAACTTGTCCCACAAATTTAAATATCTCAATCGTAGATTTTATTGAATACAAGACTTCATGTCCCAGACATTCAGTTATATCTTAAATTGTGTCACCGGAGTGACACACGAATTAACCCTAATTCGTGTCCCTTTAAGCGGTGTCTAGATCCTGCTCATGTGTGACCCAGTAGGCCTCACGTGAAGTTGGCAGCAAGTCATCTCCATGACTCACAAGTCGAGAGTGGACTCTAGCAAGCCATCACGACTACCCAAAACACATGAGTTATCGTTTTATCAAAACCGATTTAACCTTAGTACCACCTTGTCATAGACCCTATTGTCAAACGATATCTTGGTTCTGGATAAGGCACGGGAAAGTCATCCTTAATCCAAACCACAACTTTCTCGATTTCCTGAGTTAGTCCCATTTTTCCTAAGTGGCAACTCTTTCCTTGGACAGACTCATCGAGAGCGCCAGTTAGATATCTCTCATCTCTATGAGGGACAAAATTCCATCTTGGTCAATCACATTCCTCAGCATTGTAATCAACCAAACTCGTACCTAGCCTGTATGGCTACCCTGCTACGGGCAACGTTGGACTAGGCCAAAGTGTTGGGAATCCTAGGCGCATAACGCAGCGGAAGCAAATATAAAATTTAAAATAAAACGCGCCAAGTCCTAAAATTCCCGAACAGATCCGCTAGTAGAATTTAAAACCTGTTAAGATAGTGGTATACCTCACGAGTTCCAATCGGTTTGGTTGTACGGGGCGTTTCCTAGAAGTCCACATCGTGCGTCCTTCCTCCGCCAGTGATCCACACGAACAGTTTTCCGGGCACCAAGGTGCTAGCCTTCCGTTGTTTTCTCCAAAAGAACCAGGGACCAATCTACAATGCTTTTGAATTCAAGAACTCCTTCTTGAATCAAAACCCAAGGTGGCGCAAGGAGGAGGAAACACAAAACTCCTTTTGTTTTACTTCTCCCAAAACCCTAGTTGTTGAACCAGACGAATTCTCACTAACTCCTTAGGAAATTCTACTACTCAAGGAGAAGGAAACACAAAACTCCTTTTGTTTTCCTTCTCTCAAAACCCTAGATGTTGAATCAGACGAACTCTCACTAACTCCTTAGGAAATTCGACTATTCTCTGTCTAGGATTGAAGTTGGCGATTTTTCCTCTCTCTCTACAAGGAGGAAGACAAAATCACAAATTGCTAGGGTTACCATGAGCTAGGCGACTTCCTTCCTTTTTATCTCATAAAATTTGGGAATTTTAATAATCCTAAAATCATGAGATTACAATAATATCATAATTTTAGGACTTCAATTTCTAATTAAAATATTACCTTAATATTTCAATTTAAATTCAAACTGCAATCTTGGAGAATCAAATGAGAGATCAAATCTCCCCTTGGGACCCACCAAGATGGCGCCATGCTCCTCCTATTATCCTTGGAATTTTATAAATCAAAAACATTCTAACAATTAAGAATTCATGATTCTCTAAAGATCCTGAGTTGAGATCTCACCAAATCCATTTGATTCAAATCTTTTGATATCTCCATCAAATCTTTTGAAATCAAACTTATTATTTAATTTTAATAAAATAATTTTATTAATCCAAATACACAAAATGAGGCGCCACCCTCATATTAATATTGGGGAATTTTATAAATCAATAATTTCCTAACTTTTATGAACCTTATCTGATTTATTTTTCCCAAATATTTTAATTGTAAATAATTAATCCCTATTAATCATTTAACAATTATTATATTTAAACTTGTCTCACAAATTTAAATATTTCACAACTGTAGATTATTTAAGATAAGACTTAATGTCCCAGACATTTTGCTATGTCTTAAATTGTGTCACCGGAGTGACCCACGAATTAACCCTAATTCGTGTCCCTTTAAGCGGTGTCATGATCCTGCTCATGTGTGACCCAGCAGGCCTCACGTGAAGTTGGCAGCAGGCCATCTCTATGACCTACAAGTCGTGAGCGGACTCTAGCAAGCCATCACGACTATCAAAAACACGTGAGTTATCGTTTTTACGAAAACCCACATAACCTTAGTACCACCTTGTCATAGACCCTATTGTCACACGATATCTTGGTCATGGATTAGGCACAGGAAAGTCATCCATAATCCAAACCTCAACTTTCTCGATTTCCTAAGTTAGTCCCATTTACCAGCGTGGCTACGCATTTCCTTGGACAGACTCATCGAGGGCGCCAGTTAGATATCTCTAATTAAATGAGGGACAAAATCCCATCTTGGCCAATCCGCATTCCTCACCACGGTAATCAACCAAACCCGTACCTAGCCCTTATGGCTACCCTGCTACAGGCAACGTTAGACTAGGCCAAAGTCTGACAACTGCAACGCCGGAATAATGATGACCTCAGGTCTAAGGCGTCATGACAGGCGTACAGGAGAGGCAAGCTGATGACTAAACCCTTGCAAGACTCTCCGGGTCATGTCCAGCAACTCGTAACCCCTTACGTAATTGCACCATGACTCTCGTTCAAGCATCTAGTGCATGCATCTCTATGCACCGAGGTCATGCTGGTCTTAGTTCATTTCAAGTTCTCACTTGAATGAGCGACCAGGGACAGTTTAGACTAACTATCACATAATTAATCAGGGACTGTTATCATAGTAAACATGCTAATAATATGATAACCATTAATTTATCTCCATAAATTAATCAATATGTTCAAAACATATTTATAAAATGATTGGCCCTAGGGCACAATCTCCAACAGACTCGCACTTGCACTAGGTACAATCATTAATCAAACTGTTCCTACACTAGGAACATCCATTAATGTGTCTAATCCCCATTGACATTACATGACGCTCTTGTAAGACCTGTGCTAGGGATTTCATAAGAGGATCGGCAACATCATCCTCGTCTGCTACTTTACATATCTTGACATCACCATCTCTAGGTGATCATGTCTGAGTATATATATCAATGTCGGAACATCAGTGGGGATCAAATCCCTTTTGGTGTCTTCCTGTCTCCACAGGGTGACCACCAAGAATACTTCAGACACTAGTTTTTACAGTCTGCGTCTCCACGCGACCAACCCTTTGTTGTAGAATCAGCAATCGTGCTCTGCTTGGAACCTTTCCAACTCACGATGCCACCGTTCAGGAGAAACACGTATCCATACTGCGATTTAAATTTATCTTGGTAGGTTTGGAAAACGGGCACCTGTGTAACCAATTACACATTAGTTTCACCATAAACCAAGAATTCATCCTTAGTTCTTCCTAAGAACTCAAGGATGCTTATGACAGTGGTCAAATGATCCTCACTAAGGTCTTATTGGAACCGGCTTGTCACGCTCAGGGCAAACGACACATCGGGTCGAGTACACAGCATGATGGATCCTTTTGCCGAAGCATAAGGGATGCCACTCATACGCCCTCGCTCAACAAGTGTCTTGGGACACTGTTTCTTGCTCTGGGTCAACCCATGATTCATCAGTATGATTCCCTTATTGGAGCCTTGCATACTGAACCCCTTCAGTACCTCATCCAAGTACGTACTCTGACTCAATCCAAGAAGTGATGGAGATTATGCCCTAGGGCCAATCACCTCATAGATATGTTATGAACATATCAATTAATTTATAGAGATAAATTAATGGTTATCACATTATTAGCATGTTTACTGTGATAACAGTCCATGATTAATTATAAGATAATTAATCTAAAATTGTCCCTGGTCGATCATTCGAGTGGGAACTTGAATTGAACTAAGACCAGCATGACCTCGGTGCATAGGGATAAATGCACTAGATGCTGTCACGAGAGTCATGGTGCAATTACATAAGGAGTTACGAGTTGCTGGACTGACCCGAAGAATCCTACATGGTTTAAGTCATTAGCTAGTTTCTCCTGGTACACTTGTCACGATGCCCTCAAGACCTGAGGTCTTCATCATTCCGGCGTTGTAGTTGTCAGACTTTGGCTTAGTCTAACGTT
>QANZ01019625.1:0-13530 GCA_003254925.1 Chamaecrista fasciculata
GCCTTAGCCATGAAATCGATTTCAAACCCTCTTTTTCATTGGTTTCTTCTTCTTCTTCAAAACAACACTCACACTCTCCTCCGTCGCCGCCGCCATTAAAGCTCACATCGAACACCGTAAAGTTCAGAAACCCAATCTCCGAGCGCAAGCAAAACCTGAAATTAAACCAACAGGAATCGTTTCAATCTCGCCGTGACGCCGTCAGTACGATTCTTCGATTCATCCAGAACTCCATCCGACTCTAATTTCGCAATCTCAACAAACCCACCGACATTCTCAACGGTTTGATTCGCAGTCTCAACAGAATCCGATTCGCTCACTTTCGGTGTCTCAGATCTTAGCTTCCGCGTGCAATTTCCTTCCGTCTTCGTCTTCCTCGGGCGATTCTTACACGGCTCATCGCAATCCTTTTGTTGTTGAGGGTTTGATTTCGTTCGAGCGATCAGAATCTGGTTCGAGGTCTCCGATTTCCACGTTTTTCTTCTCCCTCTCGCTGTAACAACTCCATTTGTGCTTCTTTCTTCAAATTTCTCTTCTCCACCATTGAAGACCTTAATCCCGCCTCTCACTTCGTCACTCTTCATCCTACTCTCCCACACCGTCTTGCTTTAGACCTGAAAGCATGTTGGTTTAAGTTCAGGTCTTGCTTGCGTTCGGACTTTTTGTTTTTTGGATTTTGGTATAAATTACAAAATAGTCCCCCAGTTTGTTTTAAACTTTTAATAGAAAAATGTTCAAATTACAAAACAGTCCACCTTAAAGTTTACTCCGTCAATTTGGATGGAAAAAACCACCTGGGACCCTATTTGCTAACAGAGGATACCACAAGGCCCCAAGTTGACACTTTTTAAACCACAGGGACCCTATCTGAAAATGGGCCAAACCACAGGGCCCTTTTATGTAATTTACCCTATATTTTATAATTGGTCATGATGAATCATGTTTCAATTATGGATCCTACTTAATTTTGAGAGGAGCTCCTATACTAAATCTTGTATATTATCTCCTAAACTTAGTTTGGGAGATCCCTCAATTCCTAGATTGCTAAGATTAGAGACTAATCTCTAAATTGTCAGAAATTCGAGATGTTGTGAGATATTTTTCAAGGTGCAATGTGTCTTTTATTGATTGGGCATCCTCCCATGAAGAGAGCATCGACAGTTTCTCAAGGTGCAAAGTATCTTTTATTGATTGGGCATCCTCCCATAAAGAAAACATTTAACGCACCTCTTATTGAAGTTGTCCTTTGTTGGGGGAAAGGATTACATGAAATCTTTTAGACAATTATTTCATTATTAGATCAAATAATTAATTTGGTCCACAACACCTCTTCACATAGTGAGAAATTATTGATTCATGACATTTTGCAATAATATTATATACGTTTACTATTATTATTTTTGTGTATATGAGAATTAAGTGATTGCAAGTGGAATGAAAATGAGAGAGATAATAAAATAAAAAGTTGGAGATAAAGATGAGTAAGAAAAGAGTGTGTGAGAGAGAAAGACGAAATCAAAGAAAATAAAAAAAAATGAAATGAAGGAGAGAGAAATTAAAAATAATAAAGGCAATGCTACAAAATGTCACATAGCTCATGCAATACATATTTTCTTCATTTTTCTCTTCTCTCACTTGTTTCTTTTTCTTATTTTTCTTTATTTTTAAATCATTTTATTGAAAAATGTGCTAAATGAAAGAAAAAAATTGAGTAGTGCTACCACCACTAGTGCTTTTTATATCATTTTCGAAATATTAATAGTTAAACAAGTGTAACGAAATCAACTTGAGTGAGAAGAAATAAAAAGAAGAAATTTCGCTACACTTGTTGATCAAATAAGAAATTAGAAAGAAGAAATAAGCCATTAAAATTTGTTTAGAATGTGACCTCACACTTAATATAATAAATTTGACAAAATTAATTTGAGAACTAATGATGAATAAAAAATGATAGTTTAACACTTAAAGAGTTATTTCAAAACTAAGAAGCATGAACACTTCATTTTTAAGACGTGTCGTCGTGTCAGACACGTGTCCGGCACTCGTACGACACCGATACGACACATATGCATAAATTTTAGAATATAAATTAATTTTTTGTAACTTTAACATGACATACAAGAGAAAATAATAATAGATATGATATATATTATGAATAAAAATTGTAATTTTAAAATTTTTCATTAAAAATTATGAATATTTAATTATTTATATATATAAATATTTGCCATGTCGTGTCGCGTAATTCTGAAAGTTTGGCATGTCACTGTGTCCGTGTCCGTGTCGTGTTGCGTGTCCGTGTCAGTATCCATGCTTCATAGTTTCAAAATCATAAAAAAATTATTTCAAAATAAATTAATTTTAAAATTAAAATAAAATTAACTTTACAAAATAAAGATTGAAATAATCATTTGACTTTTTATAATTTTATAAATTTTTAAGACAAAATTAAAACATATATAATTTTAAGACAAAATTAAATCATAGTTGAATTTGTTTTAATTATTTAGACTTTTATAATGTAAAAATTTTAAAACTAATTTATAAATTTTGAAGTGATATAAAATTATTAATACTATCAATATTAATAATTATATTTAAAAATAAATAAAATAACTTAAATTAATACTAAATAAACATCTTCTTAATCTTGTTTGCTCGCTTTGGGTAAAACAGAAAATTATAAAACATTAACATAGAAGAGAATAAAATAAAAGTTTGAGTAAACTAATAATTTGATCCCTGAAAGATCACCAAACTGACAACTCAGTCTCTGAAAATTGAAATATACAGTTTAGCCGCTGAAAGATTAAAATGGTATATTATTTAGACTATGAAAAAATATAGCATTTTGATCTTTCATAGATTAAATATTTGGTTTAATCTTTCAGGGGCCAAATTGTCAGCTAAATGATCTTTTAGAGATCAAATTGTCAGTTTACTCTAAAAGTTTTTGGCTTGTAAGAATAAAACGAACAAATCTGAAGAGTCATGATATTTGTGCATATTTGGCTTTAGCTTAGTGTGAGATCGCGTGGAAGGAAGGGAAGGAAGAAGCAGTGATAACTATAGCGATGGCTGCCGTAACCACCGCAGTGATAGCAATAGTGGGAGTAATTCTGGGTTGGATCACCATCGAGATCGCCTGCAAGCCTTGCCTTGAAAGAGGCCGTGAAGCCATCGATCGGAATCTCAATCCCGATTACGATCCCGACGACGATCTTCCTCACAACGACATTCGCGCCCCACTCAATCCCTCCTCCGATTCCGAAGTCGCCGCCGCCGCAGCCTCCGCCTCCGCCGCCGTCAAATCCGTCTGACCACTAATTACCCCCATTCCGATATTATACGTCTGTCTCTCCTCCTAAGGCTTTTGTCGTTTTTTTTTTTTTTAATTTTCGAGTTTTTTTGTTTTCTTTCACTTGGAGAGAGCATGGTGATGGCATGATGAGTGCCGTTTAGTTTTTTCTGTTTTGTATGAGTGATTGATGTACTGAAATTGGGATGTAAATCTGGAATTGACTTGACTCCTATCTCAATTACTGTTACTCATTTCTGTAACAACTGTATTCTGTATTTTCCTAACTGGTTATAGAAATCTCTTTGCTCAAAATTTTATTTTGGTTCCTAATGTTTATTTTAAATTGTATTTTGGTCCCTAATGTTTTTTTTTTGTTCCATTTTGATCTTTAATAAANGTTTTTTTTTTTTCCATTTTGATCTTTAAAAAAGTCAAATTGAATATAAAGTTAGGCCCATAAATAGGCCTCTTGTTTCATAAATTTCATCATATCACTTTCATTTCAAGTCTAAATAAACAGAATAGCTACAAGTTACTCTAGTCATATTACTAATCTGTATTTCACCCTATATTCAACCTGATTCGCTTCTCCTAATTATATATAAAATGAAGACGGAATCTTCTTATTAAATCTTTATATAATGCTCCCTCCACAGAGAGATTCATGTAAGTTTTTCAAGTGTACCAGAGAACATCGAAACTCTTTTTTTTGCGCCAGAAGAGAACATTGCAACTATTGTCAAACATAAATACTACAAGATTATTGTACCTGTAGGCTTTTGATTTTTGTATCTTACAAGGTACAGGGAGAAAGAACAGTCCAGCTCTTTCATTCTAGTTATTAATATTATGCATTCAATTATTGTTTATTTGGCAGAGTTGGATATTTATATAAGTAGATCCCAAAAAAGGTTGAAATTGAGAGGAAGAGAAAAATCTTAAAATGCCTATCCTACACTGTTCCCCAAACTAAATTGAAATTTAAATATTTTATATGGTAAACATCACATCCTCTAAAAGCCAATTGTTTCAGCTACTAAAGCCAATTGGGAAATAGCTTCAAGAAGATGAATAAGCTTTACAATTACAGTACTGTGAATGAAAAAGAAAATATATATAAAAGGAAAAAGGGAGTGAGGTATCGGGGAAGGGGGATACTACAAAGTTGCTGTACATATGACAAGGGATGAAAGATCAAGCTTCTCCCATGTCATTTACAAGGTAAATTTAAAAAAGAAAAGAGGTGAAACATACTATGCCAAGTAATTGTATATTTGAGAGTTGTTCTTGTCCCTCTCCAGATACTCCCTATCAATGAGGCTTTCGATCCGTTTCTTCAAATCAGTTGGTTTTATGGGAAATTTGAGCTGTTCAACAATATGAATTCCTAGAATCAGTACTATAATTTCTACAAGTCTAAACAAAGAAAAAGGTCTTCATTAGACGTGACAAAACGAAACAATTTCACAACATTACCAGAGGTAACAGTATACTCTACCATTCTCTGACGAACGGGCATGACATTATTGCAATGCAGAGCTACTAAGGGATTGAAAGGGTGACTAATTGAAATGAATTAAGAGAAATGAAAGGCTGGATAGGTTTACCTGTTGGAAGAGTTCAGTAATAAGAAGAGTGTGACTGAGCACTTTCCTAGTCTTCATTATCCTCACAATAGCTGCATCAATCTGCAATAAACCATGCCAGAAATGAAAATATGGGACAGATCATAAACAGTTTTTTATTTACATAATACCTATACGAATACACAATAGATCACTGTCGACATCAGGTAATGGAAGTTAACAGATTGTTCTTTTTCTTTAGAAAATCTACCTGATACTGACGGTCTTGGAAAACTCTTTCAGTAGTGCTAGTGTTCTCCTCCACTGTTTCCTTCATCTGAATTGCATTCACCTGTGCTCCAAAACACAATCAGTTTGAAACAACCTTGAATTGAAAAGTTTAAGAGAATTAAAATCTGGTTATGACTTATGACCCATTTGAAGCCAAGGTATGAGGGATTTGAATCCCACATGGAAGTATGGGATTCTAATGTGGGACTTTATATTAGGCTTTGGATTCTCCATTCTCATATGCTAGCTTTTGGGGTATGACTTTCCCGAAGGTTCATGTCAGTGTTCTAACTTGTGACCCATTGCAAGATATGGGGACTTGAGCATGGAATTCTAATGCGGACAATATATGGTGGACCTTGGATTTTCTAAACTCGAGCTAGGCTTTGATATACCTCTCCAAAAGGTTCATATTAAATCCATATTATAAGCTAATCCTCAAATGTTAGTGATAGAACTAAACAGCACAACTGTTAAACATGAATGAAAGCTCAAGATTCATTATTCTGATATCTGATCCCTATCATTCCTACAGAAGTGGTGTCGGTACCTTTATACGGTAAAGAGGTGCCGTAAATGTATCATTGAAAACAAATAAGTCATCATCCTCCACATCTCTCCCTTTGGGTAACTGTTGCACATTCATCAAAGTAAACGTCATCAGGAAATATAAGGAGAGTATTAAAACCAAATAATAATAATAATCAGGTAGTTCTGCAAAGGGGTACATACTTTTTGTAGGACACGAACTTTTCCACATGCAAGTGATTGCAGAGTCCTTCTCAGCTCCTTGTCCTCAATACCAGTAGCATCCTTGATATCTTGAAAGCTTAATCTCTCCGCATTATTGAATAGCATTAAGACAACCGTCTGAAGCACATTTCATAAAACAAGAATGTTTAAACTGAACAAAATCAAGCATGTGGAACCAATAAAATAAGTATTCTTGTGAAAAATACATATAGACAAAGCATAAATCAGAAAGAATTTCAACTTCTAAATTATGGTTTCAGAAAGCCAACCTGAAAGAGAGACACTGACAACTCCTTTTTTCCTTTAGGAAACTCTGCCTTCAAGACACAGTGACCTAATGAATTTTGCCACATCAGACGCCTTCCACTGTATTTGCTTAGATAGAACTCTTTAAAAATATCCTAATGAAGAGAAAGGAAGGAACAAAAGAAAAGACCATATCAGGGAAGCCACTCTAAAGTATCAGGAGCACCAACAGATAGAGAATAGTCATTCATGGATTGTGCTGAACCTGGTACACATTTAATTCATGAGGAAGTCTAACATTCATGGGTGGATAGGTGGGCCAGTATCTGCACTCATCCAAAAACACCAATTATACCCCCCACAAAAATAAAGCCCATTACATCTAAGAAACGAAATACACAAAGCTTACCCTGTTGTTAAGACATGAACACTCATTTCAATTCCTGATGGGAGTTTTGTCCTCGCCTGGGATGACTGTTTGAAGGACTCATTTATTTCTTTTGATAATTCAATGTCCTGAATTAGAAAAAAAAAATTGAAGATACTATAAGAAGTTGTGGATGCAAACTACAGCAGTTCATGAAATGATCAAATAACTTGTAAGACTTCACTTTCACTAATGATTCTTTGACAAGACCCAAGTAACTTTAAGGAACCCAACTTCAAAAGCTAGTCGTTGAAGGAAGATAACCAAGCCGATTAAAATACTCCATCGAATATCCAATACTACTCAATGTAGAACTTAGGCATATCAGACAATCCAAGTCCTTATCTCTCTAACAAGAAGGGCAAAAAGCATTCTTCACCAGTATGAATTCCACGAGAACCAACAAATAGGGAAGGGTAAGACTTTAAGGGTGGTAAAGAGAGGGGGACTACCATCCAATCCTTATCATGCGAGCATGGATGTAGCACAATTATATCAAATCTAAAACACTGTTGCTGAACAAAAAATCTATACATTGGATGAGTTGAGTATACAATCAGGATCAAACTTCCAAAATTAAAAATAATTCAAATAAAAATTTATACCTTAAACATTCCTTCCAATTTGTTTGTGAACTGACTGCCACACTCAGTCTTCAGCTGAATTAATGATAGAGAACTATTAATATTGCTAAATATTTCCACAGAACTGTCTAAGTACATCAAAAGTCAGAAAATGGGAAAATCCTCAACCTTAGAGATCATAGACTTCTCTGCGTCAATGGAAGCACTCTTTCCTAAAAGCAGTCTTTTTGCAAGATCTTTCTTATAGAATGCTTCAAACACATCCTTGCCCTTAAGCAGCAATAAAGTCAAGTTCCATTTCCAGTATTAGTGCGGAGAGAAAGATCAATAGAAGTACATGATAAAAACCAGGTGCATAGATGAAATTATAGGAGTCTGGGTTAATTGTTAGTTATGCAAAAAAAGAAACGATGAAGATACCTGAATGAACCTGAATAAAACCAACACTTTATCAAGTGTACCCTCCAATTCCTCCTCAGAAGTACCCTTATTACCAGCACGAAGCTTCTCATCCAAGAACTTAGCAATCAACTCTGCCGGTCGGTTCTGTCATGGAAAAAATAGCACGGAACTGTTAATTTAAGGCAAATCTCACACAATAAACCAAAAATACATTTTAAAAAAATCACTTCATCCATATGCTTAAACTAGCCAAGGGCCTCAAGATTTTCACTATCTTTGCAAGCTCTATCACGTAAAAAAAAAAACTATTCAATGTAAGTGTAAATTAACTATAGTCCCATTAATAGATTTCAATAATTTCAGTAATAAAATTGCGATGGTCATCTATTCTGAACTTAAGCAGCTTGGCTAGAGAGAGTAATTTTAGGTCAGATCTCATAAGCATATACTGTAAATGTCAAAATTGAATCCTGAGTGAGTTTTAATGAGAAAAATATTCTGTTTGTATTACAGATCAGACGTTATACATATATACAGAAGAGATAAGAGAACCTCAGGTTGCCACTAACCATATCCCAATTCTAACAATATATCTTAACTAACATACATATATATATACAGCTAATCTGATGATATATTATTCAAACTCTTAAAATTTAAAATACAGGAAATCAGGGGCACCAAATCTTATCACAATCCACACTCCCCCTCAAGCTGGAGAATGGATGTCCTGCATTCATAGCTGTCTTAGGTGATGGCTGAACTGAACTATAGGATTGGTCTTGGTAATGATATCTGTTGTTTGATAACATGTAGAAACATAATCCAGTGAAATGATGCCCATTTCCAACTCCTCCTTGATAAAATGCTTAATTACTTCAATTTGTTTAGTCCAGTCATGATGGATAGTATTCTTAGTAATACTTATAGCAGCTTGGCTGTCACTTTGAATTAGGATAGGATCCTTCAACGTAATCTGTAGCTCTTCAAGCAGCCTCTTCAACCATATTCCCTCACATATGCTTTGAGCTAAGGCTCTAAGTTCAGTCTCTGCACTACTCCTAGCCACCAGTTTTGGTTTTATAACTCCTCGAAGATGCCAAATTTCCCCATACATTAGAGCAACAGCCATTGGCTTAGTGATGGTGTACAGACTCTTCAACCATATTTCCTTTATGTGGTTTACAGACTGAATGTATTGACCATGCTAGTAAATTCAGTTTTAGTCCCTGCTGTAAATTCAGTTTTAGTCCCTGTTAGTAAATTCAGTTTTAGTACCTGTTAGTAAAATTCAGTTTTAGTCCCTGCTATAAATTCAGTTTTAGTCCATCCACCATATTGATTAAGTTGCTCTAAAATCTTCTGCCTCTGCTCCTCTACTTCATAGTACTGGCCAACTAGGCGATTATACTCATCTACACCTTGTGTATGTTGATAATTGTTCTGTGCCTCTAGTGAATGTCTGATGTCTTGACCACCTGATGCATCTAGATGAGTTTCAGCTGCTTGTGAATCTGTGTGATTATTTTCTACCAAGTCTGGAGTATTACTAGTCTCTCTTGAATCAGGTGCAATTGCAGGAATGCTGCTTTTTTCGTCAGCAACTCTGCTTAATATAGTACAATTGATTATGAAAAATATAAAACTTTAATAATATTGGACAAATTATTATTATAGAACAAATCAGGGAAGACATTCTTAAAAGATGCCTATTCTTGGAATATTGCACAGGAAACAAGGAGCATCTAGAAGTTCGCTTGGCAGGTGAACAGTTCTATCAACGTTATTATTGGGCGGTGGCTATTGGAGAGGATTTTCTGATTTCAACTTTCAGGTACTTTGTATCCAATTCAATTGTAGATTAGTTTAGATTTTGAAATGGAAGTTGGATATTTTGGGATTTGCAAGTCTATATCTAAACCTAAACCTATAGGTCTAAGAAAAAGATGAGCTAGGTACTAGGTAGCTGTGTTATGTTTTCAGAGTTTGTGCAAACTAACAATTGAATGAGATTAAGTAATAGAGACATGTGTGTGTGGAAGTTAATTAAAAGGCTAGAGATTAGAGTGATAGGTATAGGTGGTAGCAAGTGGCATGTAACAATTGAAAGAAACAGCAAATTGGGGCCTTGGCTTGGTTTGGTATGCATGAATGTATGTTTGCAGCTTGTATATTATAGCTATATGTTATTAAGTTAGAAAGTTTGTTTTGTTGACAGGACTACATAGATCTTATGAGGTCATGTCAGTACATGAATATATTAATATTAATATTAATTAACAACGTAACAATAGTAATACATAATGCAAACTGAGATGTTAGTATCTAGTGATGAAACCTAACATTACAATGGACATTATTTCATTGATGAGAACATTGATATATATATCAATTCCTTCAAGTGTTGTCAAGCTTTTACATAAAACCTTCTTAATGCTGCATAATGAGTAATGAGGACTTCAGGAGGGACTATGTTGTGAAATTGATAGTTAAAACTTGAGTAAACTAAATTTTTAGTCCTTGGATTTTTGCGAGTAGTCAGTCCCTGAATTTTCTTGATTCATTGCAATTTGGTCCCACCATCACCCGGTCGTTCCAAAAAGGGTTGAGCTGGACAGTTAGACTACTCAGCTGGCCCATTAACTGCTGATGTTAACTGTTAAATGTCACGTCAACACCGCAAAATTTTAAAAAAAATAGCCAACTCACTGAATTTATACAAATAACCATTTTTACACACACACTCAAAACGCATGTTTTAAACTGCCCTCCCCAAAACTTAACCCTAATGACCAAACCTACACACACACAACCCGACATTGCCTTCTCCCCAAACTTTCACACCATCAAACCCTTCAAACCCACACCCATCGGTTCGAACCCATTGAGTCACTAACTCACCTTAATAATTCAAGTTAATAACTTATTTAATTGTCAAAATATATTGAGTTTTATCTATTTTATCTTATCTATCAATCTAATTCCTTTAACTTGTAAAACTTTTGTTGTGAGTTTGACATGTAATTTGTAAATTTTCATGTTTGTGAATGGTTTTTTTTATCATGATGACCAATAAATAATTTGTATTTGCCATTATGGTCCTATCATATGTTTTATGCAATATCATCAATTGATATGAAATTTTAATTACTCTATAGGTTGTTGTTGTATGTAGTTTTGTTAATTATTTAAACAATTCTCAATTTTTCCATTCTCGTATTCCTTTTGATTTTTGTAAATGATATTTCCCTTTGAAAACTCTTTCTTTCCCTTTAGAGTTGTGGCCATTGATTTTCCAATTATTTCATTAATGCATAA
The DNA here is from genome assembly GCA_003254925.1 of Chamaecrista fasciculata. NCBI lineage: Eukaryota > Viridiplantae > Streptophyta > Magnoliopsida > Fabales > Fabaceae > Chamaecrista > Chamaecrista fasciculata. Next base: position 10,888 of record QANZ01019625.1, read on the forward strand.
TTAGCAATCAATTGCTAAATTTTGTAATAACTTCTCTGAATCTTTTGTATGACTGTGATGCTTAAAGATGAACCCTCAAAACTCAAAAGACCAAAAGGTCTGTAGATGGCTGCGGAAGACATACCAAATTGCAGAGTCAAATGATGATGAGATGAGAGCCTTGAAGAATATTTGATTCCTCATAGAAATAAGCAAGGCCAAAGAAGAAGGGTGCCCAATGAAGATAACTTGCCAAATTCAAAAGCTGATAATGTTGTTGAGGACATTCAGATGCATAGGTGAATACTCCCAATTTTCAGGTGTTAAGATACATATATTTTCTTCTAAGCTTGATGTTTTGTGATCAATTTTTATTTGTTTTTGTATGTAATTTGTGTTATAACTTAGAAGAACATTGCACCGAACATGATGTTAGCAATATTCAAGAACCAAAGAAGAAAATGAAGGAAGGGGAAGGTAAATATACTGAAGCAATGGATGCTTTCAATGACCAATCCAACAAACTAAATACTCTGATGGAAGATCAGCCTAAAACCAGCAAACTAAATACGCGGTCTGGTTACATTCGAGAAAAAGGTTATGGGTAGAGACCGCCAAGTAAGAGGGCTTTACTAGAAAGGGATGTGGAAGCTAATGTTTCATCAGCAATAGACAATGTACGTGAAGAAATGCAAGCAGAGATGGACAGAAGATTACAAGCTGAGCGGGAGGAAATCGATAAGATTTTAGTAGAAGAACGGGCTGTGATGAGATGCGAGATTCGAGCTCAATTGGGTATGATGAGGCCAATTATGCAAAAGGTACTTTTACTTTTTTGGTAGTAATTCTTTGAGTGTTGGGGCTGCTATATATATTTATTGAGAGTGAAATGATGGTGGTGGTGCTGGTGTTGTTATACAATGGGAATATGTAAATTTTGCTTGTGTTTGATTGTTATACCATGTTTATTTATTTGTTTCTTCAGCTTTAATGTAGTTAAATGAGGAACTTACTTGGGAAGATGATGAAAGAAACTTCTTTTTGTATCAGTTAGCTCATGCAAATCTATTCACAAAGGGTTATGGTTTATTACTATCGTGTTGTAAGAAACTTAATGAAAAACAAACTATCATGGTGTACTTATTACATAGAAGGATCTTTAAACCATTTTTTTTCATAAAAGGAAATGTGCTTTGAAGGGATGAATGGTGTGTAAGGGTATTAAGAATGAAAAATTCCATTGTAAATACCGAATTTAATTATGCTCTATTTGAGATAGTATGTGTATCTTTTCATGAGAGCAAGTTATAATGATTAGTTTTTACCTTTAGCTAGACCTATAAATTACCTAATCATGAATTCTTAGCTCAAGGAATTGGGTACTTAATTATGACAACGAGGTGTATTGTTAAAATGTGTGATGATCGACTTATATAACATGAGATAGTTTGCTTTTATTAGAGCTGTCATGGTTTCTATCTTGATGAAGCTAGAAGTAATTAATTATATATAAAAATAGTGAAATTGAATCTGTATTAAGCTTTGGTGTACAATAATGCAGAAGAACAATTGATTCTAGCTTAAATATGAAGGTTGCTATTTAATAATTTTGTAGTAACTATAATGTTGTTGTTTCAGAAGTTTTACATATTTCTATTTTTGTAGGACAAGTAGCTAATGAAATTATATTTCTACTGCATATTCTCACTGCTATGCTGAAAATTATTGTTTCATTATAGGAACATTTTTTCTTTGAACTGACTTTGCTATTTTTTAAAACAGGAGAATACGTTCATTGATAATAGCAAATAATATTGTGATTTCGTTGATTAAAGATTTTAATAGGTGAGTATCATCATCCTTGTCAATAAGGTTCTGAACTTTTTGTATTTATATTTTTGAGAATTTTGATGCAAAAAAGGTGGAGTTCTGTTTTTTGTTAGAGGATATAAATAAAAGCTCATATAATTGTTGAATGATCCAAACAATATATATAGATTGAATATTTGACTCAATTCACTTTGAGTCGTGCATTTAATTGATGATCTGTGTTAGAAAACTTGAAAATGAATATATATATTATTTAGATATTCACGTTCATAATTTTTTTTTTTTGTATTAATCAAAATTGGAGTACTCAATTCAATGTGAACACACCCGACTATAATTTTTTTCCTAGTTATTCGGCACATTGAAAAATGCTTAGTTATTTCACTTTTGCTGAATAATTAGCAATGGTTGAATTGATCAAGAAGAAAAAAAGCAACACACCTCATAGGAGTAAGGACCTATTTTTAAAGGGGTACTGTAATTTTAAATCTGCAACTTTTAGTGACAATGAGGTAACTATCAATTACTAATTCCCCACCTTTTTTTTCCGCAGAATAGGGAATTCATTGAAAAACAAATAGTTCAGTACAATTGAAGCAATAGAAGAGCAGACAATTAAAATCATGAATTAACCATGTTTCATAAAAGAAAAATAATAGAGAGCAATATGATTATTTAACATCCGTTAAGATCACAATGCAAATTAATGGGAAAGATGAAGCATTTAGCGATATTAAAATGTTTTAAATAATGAATCTATTGTCGGCTTATGGTATGTAGGTCGGAAGCAGCACTAGTAAAATACTCTGAAAAAATTGTCTTTTTTTTTTTAAA